>JAVBHU010000491.1:7500-20811 GCA_034768395.1 Linum lewisii | reverse complement strand
GTCCCCCTCACCACCATGGTGGGCCCTCTATCCTCCATCAAAAGTTGTGGGCGGGAAATTTGAATGATGCGCCCCGGCACGAGGCTTGCGACCGTCGAGTTATCATAAATAAAAAAACACCGGGCAGAGCCCGCGTTGACCTTTTATTAATAAATGCGCCCCTTCAAAAGTCGGGTTTGTTGCCGTTTAGCTCTAGAATTCTCGGTTATAGTAGCGGGGTACCATCAAAAAAAATAAAACTGATTTAATGAGCCATTCGCAGTTTCCAGTTGAATTGTTCATATCACACATGCTGGTTAATTTTGAGACAAGCATATGACTTGGCAGGATAAAACCAGGTGCTTTCCCCCATTCGACGCATTCCCTGCTGGGACCCCGAAGCAAAGAAAAGGAAGATGCGTCATAAAAAATGAACAAAGGGTGGGCCAACCATTGAGGAGAAAACCCCCCATGGCCACTACTTCCAGCATCCGAGAGCACAAGCGACACACTAGGTCCATAAAAAAGCCCGAGGGTGAGAGTGGAACTAGGGGGCCACCACGATGTCCACCAAGCCCCCAAGGGAGCACAAGGTAGAGGGTCTTGCAACAGAAAAACCCCCTTTTTGGGTTGGCAAAAGGAACTCGTTCCCCACCATGGGTCGGGGAAGGAGGCAAGAAGGAGATGTGGACCAGGTTCGGCTCAAAGCCGGGCCCGCCCCCCCAAACAACTAAAAAACCCACTCATGGCATCATTTACAATTTATGACAGCCAGATCGAGGGGCCCCCCGCAATGGCTTAGCGTTGAAAACCCCAAACCAAACAAGTTCCCCCAAAAGTGCCCTCAACCCCGCTTAACACGAAAGAAAAAACAAAAAAACCCGGGGACAAAGATCAAACGGGAGTCACCGGGCCCCCCGAGATACTCCCAACCGCCGAAAAGGGAAACCCGGAGCCCGAAAAAATAACCATCGGGGACCCAAACGCAACGGCTCCATGGGGAAGACTCAGGGGGGGCCCCGGGGGAAGGGGCCCGGGGAAAAAACACCGATAAATTAGCCCCAAAAAAAACCCCAAAAAAAGGGCCCCGACTGCCCCCCGGGGAAGCCGACCGCCGGGCCCCGGGCCCCCGGGGGCCCAAAACGGCCCCCGGGCCCGCGGCCCCCCCCCCTTGCCCTTTGGGGTTTCCCCTGCGGATAACCAAGCATCTCAGGGACAGTGGCCAGGGTCAAGCGCACGGGGGCCCCCCAAAGGGGGGTCGGCACCACCCCCTTATGGGAGCAAATAGCAACTTTTCCTCCCCCCCGGGTAGACTCATATACCCGGGGGAGTCAACCCCCCCAAAAAAACTTCTTTTTAAGGAGTTTTGATCGAAATTTTGCAGGATTTTGTTACCTAACCATTCATGATAAAATTTTTCATAATTTTTGGATTAGTATTAAAAAATTTCTCGAATATTTTTCTTTTGCGGGTGCACACCCGGGGGGGGGCCCCGAGGGGGGGGGGGAAAACCCCACCCCCGGGGAGGGGGGGGCCCCGGGCACCGGACACAGCCCGGATGGGGGGCCCCGAGATCCCCGGTCCACCCCGGATGCAGGGAGGGGGGGCCCCCGGAGCCCGGGCCACCCCCGGATGGGGGGCCCCGAGACCCCCTCCCCCCCCCCAAAAAAATTTATGCGGGGATACGCCCCCAAAAGGGCCCCCCGAACCAGCCCCGGATGGGGGGCCGAGCCAAAAAACCCGGGGCCCCCCGGACCCCCCCCGGGGGATGCGGGCCGAAAACCCCCCCGGGTCCAACCCCGGATGCTTTGCCGGGGGGGCCCCGGGGCATCCCCGATGCGGGCCGAGAGCCCCGGGGGCCACCCCCTGATGCCGGGGCCGGGGAGGGCCCGGGCCCCCCCTGAGGGGGGGGCCCCAAGACCCCCGGGCCCTCCCCCTGCCCCCGGGGCCCGAGCACAAAGCCAAGGGTCCGGATCACCCCCGGATGCCAGGCCGACCCCCCCCAAAGGGGGCCTCGGACAACCCCCGGAGGGGGGGGCCGAGAGACCCGGGCGCGGCCCCCGGATGCCGGGCCGAGAGTCCCGGATGCCGGGGCCGGGGTCACGAACCCAAAGGGGCCCCCGGGAAACCCCCGGGGGCCCACCCCCCCGAGCCAAGGCCCCCGGAGTACGGCCCCCCCACAGAGCCAAAGAGCCCCGGGAAGAGCCCCGGATGGGGGCCCGGGAGTTACCGAGCAAACCCCCCGGAAAAAGACCCGGCCCCCGGGCCGAGCACACCCCCGGGGGAGAGCGCGGGCATGCCCCTGTCAACACCTTGTAAACCCCCATTTGTCTAACACACTGCAAAACACTGTCACACTGACACTCTGTAACACATGCAAAACACGCTTCCCATCCACGCCCCCCACCCCGCCCACGCGGCGCCCCCGCCCCGGGGGCCCCCCCCGCGCGGGGGCCCCCGGGGGGGTGTGTGTGTTGTGTGTTTTTTGAGCATTTGGGCCCCCGGGCGGTGAGCACGGGGCCGGATTGGTCTGGTCGGCAAAGGGGCGGGACCTACTACACTTCGGACACCCGCTATAATAGGGCCCCCTGAACGCTTTGGGAAAAAAAACCGTCCGATCCCCCGAATGCCCCCGGGGGCGACCACGCCGACGGCCGGCGGTCACCAACTTGCCCCCCCCTTTTGCCTACGGACGGTGGGCCCCGCTCACGTTTTTGGCGGGGGCCCCCGAGGGGGGCGGGGACCACCCCCCTTTTTAGAGCAAATAGCACTGAACCCTTTAAAAAAAAAACGGGCCATCGAAAGGGGGGACCGCCGGCGATAGCCCGGGGGGGGACGAAAGGGGGGGGGGCCCACCCCCTTTCCCCCCGGGGGGCCCCCACGGACGGTGGCCACGCTCAGTTCACGGCGGCCCCGAGGGGGGTCGGCCCACCCCCAAGAGAAATGCAATTTTCCCCTTAAGGGTGTTTGCCGGGGGGCCCCCCCCCATAAAATCTTCATTTTAAGGGGTTTTGATCTGAAATTTTTTCAGAGTGTTAAAACAACCATAACCCCCTTTATGTACAAAAGTTTCTAATTTTTGAAAATTTGTATTAAAAAATTTCCCGAATTTTTTCTTTTGATGCTGGACACCCCCGGGGGGGAGGGGGCCCCCAGCCCAGTGCCGCCCGGATGAGGGCGAGGCCCCGGGCCAGCCCGGATGCAGGGCCGAGAGTCCCCGGCCTGTCCCGGATGCAGGGCGAGGGGCCCTGAGCCAGCCCCTGATGTGGGGGCCGGGGGTCCCCGGGGCATCCCGGAGGGGGGGGCCCCGAGATGCCGGGATGCAGGGCCCCGGGAGATCCCCCCCCAGACCCGGTTTTGCAGGGCCGAGACCCCCCCCCCACCCCGGATGAAAAGGGCCTAGACCCCCCCCCAAAAGCCCCGGATGGGGGAGCCACCAAGCCAAGGGGCCCGGCCCCCCCCCCGGGGATGCAGGGCCGAGCCACGACCGAGAGCCCCGAACACCCGGATGGGTTAAAAAGATGCCATAACCATTCGTGATGAAACCCCCTTTTATAATTTTTGGATTAGTATAAAAAAAATTTCCCCCCGAATATTTTGCTTTTGCCCCCGACCATGGCATTGCCGATCCGCCCCCGTGCCCTTTTTTTTTCGTGGCCATGGCCGAGGGGGAAAAGGGGGGAAAATGAGCCTCTAAGGTATTAGGGCAACTTTCCCTTTTTTGCCCCCCTGGATTAAATTTTTTTCCCCCCAAAAATACACTCATTACCGATTTGGGGGGTGCAAAAAAAGGGGGGGGGGATTCTTCCACAGATTGGCCCCCAAAAACCCCCTTTTCCCCGGGAAAATCTTTCTCAAGGATTTTTGAAAAAAACCACATGCAAAAAAAAATGGGGGGGGATTTTTATCCCCCAAACCCCACCATGCCAATTTTTCTAAAATAGATATGAAAAAAATTTTTTTCGGGTGGGCGTTTGGTAAAGTTCATACACCCAAGGTTTTTACGAAAGGGGACCATCAGGGGGGCCCCGGGTGACACTTAAATTTTTTTGTACTCTATAGTTAACCCCCTCTTAGTCCCCCCCCTTGTGTAAATTTTTGAGGGTTGTAAAAGGGGTTTAAAAAAGGGGGGGGAGGACAAACGGGGGGGTTTTTGGGGCTGAATTAAGTGGATCGTAAAAAAAAAAGGGGGCCATTTCCCCCTTTTTTAAAACCCCCCCGTCGCGTATTTAAGTCGTCAAAAAAGGATTCTATTCACTGCTCGGGGGAAAAAATAAAAATTTTAAAAGGCGGCCCGGAAAATTTTTCCCCGTCCCCCGGGGGGTTTGGGCCCAACCCCGGACACTTTTTTTTGGGGGGGCCGGGGGGGCCCCCCTCTGCTGGTCGGCAATTGGGGGCAGGAAAGGGGGGGGGGCCCCCAAAACCCCGGATTCTGATTAGAGGCGTTCGTCTTTCCCCCAGCGGGGGGTTTTAGCTCGCGCCCTTTTTTTTTAACCCCAAGCGCGATAAACCAATTGTAAAAAATTTAAAAAAGGTTTTCCTTCTTTAGGGGGTTGGGGATTACTGTCCCCCCCCGGGGGGGAAATCAGTGGGGGTTAAAAAAAAAACCCCTGTAAAAAGACGGAAAAAACCCCCCCCCTCACGTTCCCTTTGGTGGGGGGTAAAAACCCCCCAAAACCCCTTGGGGGGAATTTGCTTCACTTTTTTTTGGGAAAAGAGCCGACATCGAAGGACCCAAAAAGCAACGTCGCTATGAACCCCTTTGGGCCCCCCCAAAACCCTTTTTAAAACCCTTTGGGGGTTTTAATTTTTGAACCTTAGCAAAAAATTCCCAAAAGGGGCAAAAAAGGGGTCGATAGGCCACCCCTTTTTACGGTTCGTATTCGTACTGGAAATCAAAAACAAACGGCTTTTCCCCCTTTTGGGGTTTCCCCAAAAATTTCTTTTTCCCCTTTTGGGCTCTCTTGGGGGCCCCCGCGTTATCTTTTAAAGATGTCCCCCCCCACCCCAAAAAAACCCCCCCTGACAATTTTTTTCCGCCGGATGGGGGCCGGGGGCCCAAGGGCCCCCTTTTTTTGGCCCCCAAAAAGGGGGGGAAATTTTTTTGGGGCCCCCCCCCCGATTCAGGAAAAAAAGAAAAATTTAAAGTTAAAAGTAGGGGGTATTTAAAATTTTTCCGGAGTTTTCCCCCTTATATACACCTCTCAAGTCTTTTAAAAAAGTCGGACTGGTAAAAATCAACAGGGTCTTTTTTCCCCCCCCCGTTTTTGCCAACCCCTTTCCCCCTTTGGTTTTTTTGGTTTCCCCGGATAGTAGACGGGCCGTGGGAACCCCTTAATCATTCTTTTCGCGTCACAAAATTGGGTGGGGAGGTTTTGGGTCCCTTTTTAAAAGAGTATATTTTTTCCCCCCGGGTTTTTCCCGCGCTTGGTTGAATTTCTTCACTTTGACATTCAGGGGCATGGGCAAAAAATTAAAAATTTTGGGGGAGCATCCGAAAGGGGGCCATCGCAAGCTTTGTTTTAAAAAAACAGTGGGGGTTCCCCCCTTTTCTTTCCCCGTTCTGAGGGGTTTTTTGACCCCCCGGGGAAAGGGGCCCCCGGGGGAAGAGGCCTTTCCCAGCCCGCCCCCCGGGGGGCCGGGCCCCGCGGCAAAACCCCCCCTCCCCCCGGGTAAAACGCCGAGCAGTCCCCCCACAGCCGGGGGGTTTTAGGACCGGGGCCCCCCGGGGGGCCCCGCCCCAGAGCCAACCCTTTTTTTCCCGGGGGTTGGATCCTTTTTCCCGGGGCTTCCTTGCCTCATTTTTCCCCTCGCCAGAGGCTGTTCCCCCTTTGGGGACCGGGTTTTTCTTTTTATGAGGTACGACCGGGCGGGGGGGACTCGGTCCCCCCGGGTTTTCATGGGCCCCCGGGGGGGCCCCACCGGCCCCCCCGCGCGACGTGGGGTTTTCCTTCCGGCCGCTGGACCCTCCCCCCGACTGAGTGGGGTTTTTCCCGGGTGGGGGGGCCCGGGTTTAAAAAGGGGAAAAATAACTTTCCCCCAGGCCCCCCCCCGGGCGTCTCCGGACTCCCTAACGTTTCCCCTCAGCCGCGCCGTCCCGGTTCAGGAATTTTAAAAACCCCATTCCCTTTCGATGTCCGCGCGGGGCGCGCAAAAAGAGGGGTTTTCCCCCTCTCTTAGGATCAAAATTTAAACCCATGTGCAAGTGCCTTCGGGGGAAAACCCCTTTCCCCCCTTCGGCCTTAAAAGTTCTCATTTGAATATTTGCATTTCCACCAAAAAACTGCACCGACACCCCCCTCCCCCCGGGCTCCCCCCGGGGGGGTTTTGCAGCGACCCCCGCGCCCTCCTACTCATCCGGGCCAGGCCCCCCCCCGGACGGCCGGGTGTGGGTCGCGTTTTTAAAAAGCCCCCCCCCCATTTTTCGGGGTGTTGATTGGCAGGTGATTTGTTCACCTCCTTAGGGATTTCGATTTCCCAAAAGACCACCGCCCCGCTGTTTTTAAACGACCAACCCCCTTTTTTTTGGGGGGTTTTGGGTTTTTGCGCGCAGTTGGGCACCGAAACCCCCGGGTTCCCGGGGGTTTATCCCCCACCCCCGTTCTGCTTACCAAAAATGGCCCACTTGGAGTTTTTCCCCCAAATTCCCCTGGGGTTTTTATCAAAAGAGGCCCCCGTCCTACCTATTTAAATTTTTGGGGGAATGGGTCGGGGGGGATTGCCCCCCCGGGGTCCCCCCAATTTTTTGGGTTTACCCGATAAAAACCCGGGGGGCCCCCTTTTCCCGAGGGAAATTTCCCCGGAAAAGGGGAAAAAGGTACTAGACGGTTCGATTAGTCTTTCCCCCCTTTTCCCCCAAAAATCAGCAACGTTTGCACGTCGTATCGCTGCGGGCCCCCCGAGTTTCCTCTGGCTTCGCCCCGCCCCCGGGATAGTTCACCATCTTTGGGGTTTTTTTTTTTTTTTTTTTTTTTCCCCAGGGGGAAAGCTCGATTTTAAAAACCCCTTTTCAGAAGGTCAAGGTGCGGTGGGGTGAAAACCCCCCAGGGGTTCCCGCCGTCAGCTTCCTTGGCCTTAGGGGGGTTTTCTCCCCCCTTGGGGCTCGACACTGTCAGAACCTTGGCCCCTGTTTAAGAGGGGCCCGGGGAAGGGGGGGGCCGGGGGGCCCCACGCCCAAAACGGCAGGTGCGTGAGCACGCCGTGGGGGGCGCGGCTGCATTTCCCCCAAAAACGCGGGGGGGGCTTTTCCCCGGGGGGTTTCAAAGGCCCGGGCTTGGGCCCCCAGCCACAATCCGCGTCGGTCCGCCCCCCACCCCATCAGGGGGGCCCGGATCGCCATTCCGCATCCCCCCCGGGGGCATCCCCGGGCCCCCACCCCCTTCCCCCCCCGAAAAATTTAAGCACTCTTTGACCTTTTTAAAAAAATCCTTTTTTTTTTTTCCTCGCGGAAAATTGTTCGCTTTTTGGTTTTTTCCCCCCTATTTAGCCTTGGAGGGGGAAATTTTCCCCCCTTTAAAGGGGTGCTTTTCCCCAAAAAACCCCCGGGGGTCGTAGACGCCCCCTCGTGGTGGACGGGGGGCCGGGGGACGAGGGGGGGTCTCACCTCTCCGGCCCCCCCTTTTCCCGGGGTTTGGGGGGGGCCCGGGGCCGCCGCTGAGGACGCTTTCCCCCCGATTTTTAAAAATTTTTAAAGCCGAAGGGATCCGATTCTCAAGCTGGGGGGTTTTCCCCGGGTTTGCCGCCGTTATAAGGGGGAAAAATAGTAAAAATTTTTTTCCTCCGCCCCTTTTTTTTGCTTAAACTCAGGGGGGGTTCCCGCCTGACCCTTGGGGGGGCGGGGGGTTGGGTGGGGGGTAATAAAAAAAAAAGGCCCCCCCGGGGGGACATTTAAATTTTTTGGCCCAAGGGGGGCCCCGGGCTTAAAAGACCATAGGTGTTTCAAAACCCGCCACCGTGGGGGGTCTCTTGCCCCCCCAACCCCTTTTAAAATTTTTTCCATTTTTCCCCCAGGCTACTTAAAAGCCATGGGGGCCAGAAAAAAACCCCCCTTCCCAATTTTTGGGGGGGAGGGCGACTTTTTTTGTGACACCCCCCCCGACGGGCCCTCAACCAAAATGGCTTTCAGGCGCCCAATTGGTTCAAAAAATGAAAAGGGGTTTTTGGGGTTCTGCAATTCACACCAAGTATCGCATTTTTTCTACGTTCTTCATCCCCCGCGGGGGGCCGAGATTCCGTTGGGAGGTCATTATTCTATTTAAAAGTTTTGGGGGGCGTCCCTCCTGCACACCCCCACCTGGGCACATGACGGGTCCCTCACTCGTAGTATTCCTTGGCGCATTCCGCGCCCGGGGGGTTTTTTTGTTTTTGGCGGAGGCATTTTAAAAAGGGGTCAAAACCCCCCCCGAAAAAAAAGGGAGGGGGCCCTTTTTGTGGTGGCCTTTTTGGGACACCAAAAAATACCTTCCCCCCCCTTTAACAAAAGTTGCTGGTCATTCTGCCGGGGCAGGTTTTAAACAATGATCCTTCCGCAGGTTTCCTACGGAAAAAACCCTTTTTTCGACTTTTTCCCTTCCCCCAAATGAAAAAGGTTCAGTGAACTTCTCGCGACGTCGCCCCGGGGGGCCCCCCCCCCCGTCGCCCCCATCCCAAAACTTCACCGGAACCCCCCAAAAAGGTGGGGGGGGCGGGCGGTGTGTACAAAAAGGGGAGGGGAACTTAAAAAAAAGCGAGTGATGACTCCCCCCCTTTCTAGGAATTCCTCGTTTTTTAAGAACCCCAAAAAATTTCAATGATCTATCCCCCAAAAAAAGATGAAATTTCCCAAAAAATTTCCCCGACCCGTCGGCCAAAAGGGGGAGACTCGTTGAATACTCATTTTAGCGCGGGTGGGCCCAGAAATCTAAGGGCTTAAGAAAACCCCCTTTTTGCCTCAAACTTCCTTGGCCTTAAAAACCTTTTTTCCCCCCAAGGGGAAAAAGGGGCCCCGGGGGGGGGCCTCCGAAAAGCTAGTTAGCAGGCTGAGGTCTGTTGTTAACGGATTAAAAACCCAAAAAAACGTCCACCAACTAAGAAGGGCCCCGACCCCCACCCCCTTTGAATCCAAAAAAAAAGTTCGTCTGTCAATTTCCCCTTTTTTTTGGGCTGGGCCCCCGGGGGGTTTCCCCGTGTTGAGCAAAATTTTAAAAAGCAGGGGGGCCCCCTGGGGTGTTCCGTTTAATTCCCCTTTTAAAAATTTGGCCCCTTTTTACCCCTACTCCCCCCGGAAAACCCAAAAAATTTGATTTCTCATAAGGGCCCCGGGGGGGTCCAAAAAAAACATCCCCCGGGGGCCCTTTTGGGGGGGGTTTTTTTTTTGGTTTTTACTGGAAAGGTATTGACGGGGTTTTTTGCCCCCAACTTTTTTTCTTGATTAATGGGAAAAAAAACCCTTTGGGAAAATTTTTTTTTTTAGTTGGGGGTCTTTCAAAAATCCAAGGGGAAATTTTTTCCCTTTACATGAAAAAAAATGCCCCCGACGGTCCCTTTTAAACATTCTCCGATCCCCGGGAAAAAAAAAACACAATAGGACCGAAAACCTTTGATGTTATCCATGCTAATGATTCAGAGGGGTAGCTTGCTTTGGGGCACTCTAATTTCTTTTAAAGTAAATGCGCCGGAGGCACGACCCCGGGCCCAAATTTAAAACCAGGAGGGGCATCGCCGGCCCGAAGGGACAAGACGGCCCGGTTTCACACCCTGGGCGGACCCGGGCCCACCCCCAAAAAAAGGTCCAACTACGAGCTTTTTAACTGCAACACTTAAATATACGCTATTGGAGCTGGAATTACCGCGGCTGCTGGCACAGACTTGCCTCCAATGGGTACTCGTTAAGGGGTTTAGATTGTACTCATTCCAATTACCAGACTCAATGAGCCGGTATTGTTATTTATTGTCACTACCTCCCGTGTCAGGATTGGGTAATTTGCGCGCCTGCTGCCTTCCTTGGATGTGGTAGCGTTTCTCAGGCTCCCTCTCCGGAATCGAACCCTAATTCTCCGTCACCCGTCACCACCATGGTAGGCCTTATCCTACCATCGAAAGTTGATAGGGCAGAAATTTGAATGATGCGTCGCCGGCACGAAGGCCTTGCGATCCGTCGAGTTATCATGAATCATCAAAACAACGGGCAGAGCCCGCGTTGACCTTTTATCTAATAAATGCGCCCTTCCAAAAGTCGGGGTTTGTTGCACGTATTAGCTCTAGAATTACTACGGTTATCCGAGTAGCAGGTACCATCAAACAAACTATAACTGATTTAATGAGCCATTCGCAGTTTCACAGTCTGAATTTGTTCATACCAACATGCATGGCTTAATCTTTGAGACAAGCATATGACTACTGGCAGGATCAACCAGGTAGCATTCCCTCATTCGACGCATCTCCTAGCTCGGAGCCGAAGCACCAAAGATAAGGAAGATGCAGTCATAATAAATGAATCGAAGGGTCGGGCCAAACATTGAGGATGTAAGCACCCATGGCCACATCACTTCCAGCATCCGAGAGCACAAGCGACACACTAGGTCCATGAAACGCACCGAGGGTGAGAGACTGGAACTAGTGGGCCACCACGATGTCCACCAAGCACCCCAAGGGAGCACAAGGTAGAACGGGTCTTGCAACATGATAATTCCCCTTCTTGGGTTGGCAACACAGGAACTCGTTCTCCACCATCGGGTCAGGGAAGGAGGCAATGAAGAGAGATGTGAGACCACGGTTCGATGCTCAAAGCACGGAGCCCGTCCTCCCAAACAACTCAAAAACCACTCATGTGCATCACGTACAACGTATGACAGCCAGCATCCGATGACCCGCCAATGAGCTTAGACGTTGCAAAGCCACCAAACAAGTTCACCAAACGTGACCATCAACGCACCGCTTAACACGAAAGAGAAAACAGAAGAACCGGACAAAGATCGAACGGGACGTACACCCAGGCCACCGAGATACTACCAACACGCCGCAACGGCAACCACCGGAGACCGACAATAACCATCGGGGAGCCAAACTGCAACGGTCTACCATGCGGAAGACTCAGTGGAGGCCAGCGGAAGGGCCGGGAAACACCGATAAATTAGACCACTAAACCTTGAAAAGGCCGACTGACCACCGAATGCCGACCGCCGGCGACCAGCCGCCGGCGACCAGGCCGCGGCCGACGGCCCACCCACCTTGCCCGTGGGGTGCCCTGCGGATAACCAAGCAGTGCTCAGGGACAGTGGCCAGGGTCAAGCGCACGGTCGGCCACCGAGGGGGGTCGGCACCACCCCCCTATAGAGCAAATAGCAACTTTTCTCTCTCCACGGGTAGACATCAATATAGCGAGGAGTCACACCCCCCCATAAAATCTTCATTTTAAGGAGTTTTGATCTGAAATTTTGCAGAGATGTTAAGCATACCATAACCATTCATGATACAAAGTTTCATAATTTTTGGATTAGTATTAAATATTTCTCGAATATTTTTCTTTTGCTGCTGCACACCCGGATGCAGGGCCGAGAGCACGGACACAGCCCCGGATGCAGGGCCGAGAGCACCGGACACAGCCCCGGATGCAGGGCGAGATCCCCGGTCCAACCCCGGATGCAGGGATGCAGGGCCGAGAGACCCGGGCCAGCCCCGGATGCACGGCCGAGAGCCCTGCCCTGCCCTGCAACTTATGCGGGCCGAGTCACGAAGCCAAGGGCCCGAACCAGCCCGGATGCCAGGCCGAGCCACCAAGCCAAGGGCCCGGACACAGCCCGGATGCAGGGCCGAGATCCCCGGTCCAACCCCGGATGCAATGCCGAGGGCCCGAGGCATCCCCGATGCAGGGCCGAGAGACCCGGGCCAGCCCCTGATGCCGGGCCGAGAGACCTGGGCCAGCCCTGATGCGGGCCAAGAGCCCCGGCCTGCCCCTGATGCCGGGCCGAGTCACGAAGCCAAGGGCTCCGGATCAGCACCGGATGCCAGGCCGAGCCACCAAGCCAAGGGCCTCGGACACAGCCCGGATGCAGGGCGAGAGACCGGCGCTGCCCCGGATGCCGGGCCGAGAGTCCCGGATGCCGAGCCGAGTCACGAAGCCAAGGGCCCCGGATGCCGGGCCAGCTACCGAGCCAAGGACCCCGGATGTACGGCCAAGCCACAGAGCCGAGAGACCGAAGAGCCCCGGATGCAGGGCCGAGTTACCGAGCAAAGGACCCGGACACAGACCGGATGCCGGGCCGAGTCACAGAGCCGGAGAGCAGCGGTGCATGACACCCTTGTCAACACCTTGTCAAACCCCCTTGTCTAACACACTGTCAAACATCACACTGCACACTGAACACTCTGCTAACACACGCTACACACGCCTATCCCGCCTATCACACGCCACGCCGGCGCCCGCGCCGCGCCCGCGCGCGCGCGCTGCGCGCGGGTGTGTGTGTGTGTGTGTTTATTGAAGCAGTGGCCACGGACGGTGAGCACGGTCACGGATATGGTCATGGTCGGCAACGGTCGGAGACCTACTATCAGCTTCGGACACCCGCTATAATAGACCCACTGAACGCTGAAAAAAGCCGACCGATCACCGAATGCCGGCGGCGACCACCGCCGACGGCCGGCGGTCCACCAATCTTGCCCCTGGTGTGCCTCACGGACGGTGGCCACGCTCACGTTCACGGTCGGCCACCGAGGGGGTCGGCACCACCCCCCTATAGAGCAAATAGACCCATGAACCATGAAAAAAGCCGACTGACCATCGAATGCCGACCGCCGGCGATAGCCGGCGGCGACCGAAGGCCGGCGGCCCACCCTCCTTGCCCCCTGGTGTGCCTCACGGACGGTGGCCACGCTCACGTTCACGGTCGGCCACCGAGGGGGGTCGGCACCACCCCCTATAGAGCAAATAGCAACTTTTCCTCTCTCCCACGGGTAGACATCAATATAGCCGAGGAGTCACACCCCCCATAAAATCTTCATTTTAAGGAGTTTTGATCTGAAATTTTGCAGAGATGTTAAGCATACCTAACCATTCATGGTACAAAGTTTCATAATTTTTGAATTAGTATTAAATATTTCCCGAATATTTTTCTTTTGATGCTGGACACCCGGATGCAGGGCCGAGAGCCCAGTGCCAGACCCGGATGCAGGGCCGAGAGCCCCGGGCCAGCCCCGGATGCAGGGCCGAGAGTCCCCGGCCTGTCCCGGATGCAGGGCCGAGAGCCCTGAGCCAGCCCCTGATGTAGGGCGGGTCCCGGGGCATCCCCGGATGCAGGGCCGAGATGCCTGATGCAGGGCCGAGATGCCTGACCCAGACCGGATGCAGGGCCGAGA
>JAVBHU010000490.1:0-20861 GCA_034768395.1 Linum lewisii | reverse complement strand
GTCCCTTTGGACCGATCCCGCACCAAGATTCCTTTTTGACTCATACCCCTTTTAAATTTAAAAATCTAATGAAATCAAAATGTTTCAGTAGGGGTTTAGTTGCTTTGTTTGTGATTTCCATTTGCACATATTTTTCTGTGTTTTCTGTGTATATAGTATATAGTATATACTGACTGATAAACTGTACAGAAACCTGTTTCTGCAATATTACTAGATAAATGCAGTAATAAGAAAGTGAAAATCATAATATCTCCCATACTTGTACTTTTGTTTTATCTTCTATGCAAAGTTAGGAATACATTTGCTCATAAGGAAAAATATCCAGTCTAATTGAGTAGCAGAAATTTACTGACCCAATTCATTTCAGTGTTGGAAAAATCTTGGAGTGAAACTAATTAGGATTTTTTGGTGCAATCGTTGTAGTTAAGGTAATCGTAGCACTAACATGGCAAGCAATGTTTATGGGTTTTGAACCTTTATTAACAAGATGAGGAAGATTGTAGCTCGGAGGAGGGACCTAGAAGATATAGAAAAAATGTCTCGAAAAGAGTATGAGTTTCGTCAACCACCGATAGAGAAGTAGAACAAATTAAGGTATCGATTGTCTTGTCACTTGCCATCAATGGTTGCTACGTGCTAGTGATGACAATATCATCAATATTAGTGAATTACGACAGTGTATAGTTAGAGTGACTCTAACTAGTAGCGAACAAAGAAAAAATTGAGGACGTGGAGGCTAGCTAGATAATCATTTGTGAAGCGACAGAGTGTTAGAAGTTGAATAATAGTTATCAATTTACAATTTTTTTAGAATCTCATCAAATGAATGACTCATGAAAGAGTTTAAAATTGACACAACTTCAATAAGACTTGTGCAATAAATTGGGGGCCACTGAGGCTTAAATAGCTCTTGTTGGTCAAAGGCTTTGATATCATGTTAATAATAGGATGCATCATAATAACTCGAGTTGTTTTAGATGAATAACTCAAATTGTAAGAGAAGATTTTGAATGAATTTTATATATATTGTTTACTAATAAAAATGAAGTCGGATAGAAAAAGTAAACTTTAGTGTGAATTTGAAAACATCTTGGTAATCAAATGGTCATTAGGTTTACCAAGATAAGTAGTGTAGTTAATTAGGGTAATTAGGATTAGGAGAGTGAGATGGCGTTGTTAGTTGTGCATTTGTGTGTTAGAAACATGAGATGAGATTGAGTAATTTAGACGCTGAAGAGTCAAACACTAGAGGGTAAAAAGAAATTAATTAAAGCTTGGTGTCGGTGTACGTTGTTGTCATGTTATTTATAAATTATAATAAAAAAAATGTGTGTTTTGGCGCCTCTTGTTCTTTGGAATTAAAAGACTCCAAATGGGATCTCTTCTTTTTTCACATTTAACATCTTTTGGATACGTTCATTTGGACTAATAAGAGATAACATGAATTGAATTCCATTTCAAAACAGTGTGAAAAAAGCAAGTAGACAACATACAAAACAAAAATAGGCTGTCCGAATTTATGAGGTTTGCATGTGTTGGACAAGTTGGAAAAGTTGGTCAAAATTCAAAAGGCTGACCATTAAGTTGGCGTTTACTTTAATTAAAAAACCCATTAATTAATGTTTTGGGTTTACGGTACTTTAACGCATATTAAACCTTGTTTACTCAAATCTTTTTAACATTCAACTTTGTAACAAGAGGTTTTATGGTAAGCTTTCTAAAACCCACGACTATTCATTTTTTTGTTTCAAAATCTAGCTAAATTGAAATTGTAGTGATTTCGATAGAGAGAGGGAGAGGAAATAGATGTGAAATATCAAGAAGATGATTAGAGATGTCGCTAGGTGAATGATTTGGGACGTTAGACCCCATAACTTATTATGAATAAAAAATCAGGTGAGGATCCAGGATGGATCAAGACACTTGACCATTTCATATGTACTGGGCTCAATCTAAAAAATCGCTAGCCAATCGACTTACACATACAAAAAATTACATAATTTCGTAGCTCTAGAACCGAGAGTGGGAGTGGGGGGCCGCGACCTAGGGAACCCAACCCTAGATCCGCCCCTGATCAAAAACTATAAGCAATTTGGTACATGGGAAGAAAAAATGAGAAATCATGTGGGAGATGTGCGCACAAGGAGATTTTTAGTCGGACTCCCAATTATGTTTCTCATTCTCTATCACTGATCGGGAGCAATTACTTGTTTGAGTGTTGTTTTAAACATCACTCGAACGATTTTACAACTCAATCAACCACTAGATTGAAACTTCACTGGGTAAAGGAAAGAATAATTTATGTCATAGATCAAAAGGTCCATGTTAATCAAATGTAACCAATTCCTAGTACTTAATTTAAATTTATGATTTTGTGGGAGAAATTGGGAGATTGGTTGAGTTTTAAAAGGCAAATACACATTATTAGAGTATTATCCCATTTATCTAGTATTGGAAATGTGATATAATTGTGTGTAATTTTTTTATACTTGTAAGTAATCCATTATTATTATTATTATTATTTTATGAAAGTAATCCATTATTATTGCAGCTTTGTTTGGTAATTTTTTTTTAGTGATTTTACCTCAATCGGAGTTAAGGGAGTTAAAATTTTAGGGTGGTAAAATAGTAAATAGAGGAGTCATGATAAAAATTTGGGGGAAGGTTGCTTTTGCTTCTCATTCATTCACATGTCAGATGGAGGTCAGATAAAAGTACAGAAGTTATTATCCATTTTGGTCATTAACGTATGTGTTTGTAACAAAATGGTCATTTAATTTCAATTTGTAACCTACTTGTCATTAATGTATGGGGTTTTTGTAACAATTTGGTCAATCAGTTAAGTCTTCATCCAATTTCTCAGTTAAGTGCTGATATCAGCATGCGATGTCAGCCTATTTTCCCCCTCATCCCTAGCTACATCACCTATTCCACCCCAAATCCAACCCAACTTAACCAAATCTAAAAATAACCAACCCAAAATCCCAAATCCTCATTCTAACTTAACCTTCGCCCCATCATCTTCCTCAACTTTCTCTTCCTACATTAAAAATATGAAACGACGGTTGGTTATTTTTTCTGAGCTTGCTCTGAGCAGGTTAAGGGAACAAAAAACACCTAATGCGAAATTAGAAAAACGTGTGGGCAAACAGTAATCAAGCGCAAACGCAAATCTTCTTTTATGTAAGTGTGAGAATCCAAAAAATTTAGAAGAAAACCATAAAGATTTTCAGACAACCATGGCGGCTATGGCTACGACGTTAGTGGTGGAGGTAACAATTTTCCTCCTGCTCTGTTCAAAAAAAGAAGCCTCAAAAACCCATCTTCTCAGCCCCTGAATCGTTTTTCCCTCCCCTTTGGGCTTCTTTCCCTTTTTTCCTTGGTATAGAAAACCCTTTTAAATTAATTTGTTTATCTGGTATTTATGCTCGTTAATTTTGTCTGAACTGGGATAATAATTTTTTTCCTGTTTTTGCTTATTTTCGTTGCTGGGTTTTGTTCTTATATATTTGGTTGATGAGTTTTTTTCTTGCTTTAGATTCTGAGGGCCCTTTGACTTGTCCTTATTTATGAAGAATTGTAACTATTAGAGGGATTTTTTATGTTTGTTCATTGAATTTGTGGTTAGGTCCAAGCCAATTGTTCGATTTAGTGCAAGCCAAACAAACAGATCATCAGTGCCCTTCTTCTGCTCATTCAACTCATGAGAATGGGGAAACGATTTGGAGACTACTTCCAAAAAACAGAAAGAAGAGGGGCTTTTTAGTAGATCAAGTTAGTTCCTCGAGAAGAGCTTCAAAATTGACAAAATGCTTGAGCCTGATAGGGAAAAACCATCTTGCTAAGTGTAGAATTGGTTGGAAAGTTTACCCACACCCAACCGTGGCCTGTCTTGTATATTTATTGAATCGAATGTAAAGAATAGAAGGAGGTAAATACAAATAAATACATTAGGTAACAATATATATTTAAAGATATTTGATCCTTAAACCCTCCGCAAGCCAATGGCGGGGCAGACAGTGAGCTTGGTCAAGTTGTGGTGAAAACGGAAAGGGGCGGGAAGCGGCTTGGTGAGCAAGTCCGCAATCTGATCTTTGGTGGAGATGTTTCTAGTGGAGGTGTTTACTGGCGAACTTTCGCACGAAGTGAAAAAACAATTTCCAAATGCTTTGAGGTGCATGAAAGACCGGGTTTCGAGACAATTTGTAGCCCCCATTTATAACCATAAAGTTGGGGAGATGTCTGGCGGAACTATTCTGGATAAGAGTTTAGCCAAAGACCTCTGACCGCCAGTAGCTTGGGCCCGGTACTCAGCTTCGGGGGGAGAGGTGACACGTGCGTTGCTTTCCGGCTGGACCATGATATAATGTTTGGTCCCAAATATGTGACGTACGCACTAGTCGATCGTCGGTCAGCTGCGTCGCCTGCCCAATCTGCATCAGAGTAAACTGTTAACGAGTGGGAAGGATGTCGATAGAGTGTTATACCATGCGTGAGTGAACCCTTGAGATAACGGAGGACCCTTTCAGATGTATCCAATCCGTTGCTGTCGGCGAGTGCATGGTCTGTGACAATTTGTTGGTGGCGTATGCGATATCCGGTCGCGTCATTGAAGTATTGCAGGCTGCCGAGTATTTGGCGGAAATCACTCGGCCGATCAAACGGCGTAGGGTCCTCCTCCTTAGCCCGTAATATGGGAGTGGCGACAGGATTTGCAGTCTCCAAGCCCGCCTTTTGGATAATCTCGCCGATGTACTTTGATTGGGATAGGTGCATACTTTTCCTCGTACGATGCACCTGTACACCCAAGAAGTAAGTTAGGGCGCCTAAGTCTTTGAGCATGAACGGTTTGCAAGTTGGCCGATGACACCCTTCACTCGTCCGCGGCAGCTCCTGTAATAATAATATCATCCACGTATATTAAAATGAAAATAGGCGCTGGCGTTGTTTTGTAGAACAATGATGTACTGTTTGGAGCCGACGAAACCAAGCTGTAGTTAGAGCGTCGGTAAGCATGAAACCATGCTCTAGGAGCCTGTTTTAAGCCATATAAGGACTTGGTTAATCGACAGACATGATTGGGGCGCGCTGGATCGATGAATCCGGTGGCATGCTCCATGTATACCAATTCTCGAGATGACCATGTAAGAAAGCATTCGAGACATCCAATTGGTTAATCATCCAGTTACGAGATATAGCAATGATAAAAGGAGGCGTATAGGGCGGGTTTTATTAACCGGGCTAAATGTTCGTGTGTCGATGCCTTCTTGTTGATGGTACCTTTGGCAACGAGGCGTGCTTTATAACGTGCAACGGTACCGTCGGGGTTCCGCTTGATCTTGAAAACCCTTTATTCCCAATTGGCTTTATGTGTGTGGGCGCCGGTTCAAGGACCCATGTATTATTTCGAAGCAGGGCATTGAACTCTCCCCCATCGCATCTCGCCACTCTTTGTGGTGCACGGCTTGTGTAAAAACACGTCGGCTCAATGTCCGAAGCAACTTGGGCAGCCCCTAGGTTCTTGGCTTTAAGCTCCCGGTCCTAGAGCGCGTCACCATCTGATGTTGTGACGTGGTAGCTGCTCGGGGGGCTGTTGTGAAGGCGGAGGCTGCTCCGGGTATGTGTGGTCGGGCTCGGCGTGCGGGACTTGGCGGGGTGGTTGGTGGTGGCTCCAAGGTTGTTGCGTTGCATGGGAAAGTCAGGTAGGAGGAGAGGCTCGGTAGTGGGTTGAGGTGTGGTCCGGGCGGAGATGGAGTCGAGGTGAGTACCGGGCACCTGAAAAGGGAAAAACACTTTCATCAAATAGGACATGGCGACTCACATAAATTTATAAGTCGACAAGCTGAGACGTAGTAGCCCTTGTGCATTGGGCTATATCCAAGGAACACACACTCGGTGCTGACTTAGCATCAAGCTTACTAGTAGCATATGGTTTTAACCAAGGGAAGCATAAACAACCAAAGGACTCGGAGCGTTGTGTAATCCGGTTTTAAACCGAACAAGATTCATATGGCGTGTTTGTACGCGATCACGAGGAGGGCAGCCTGTTTATTAAATAGACAGCCGTCTTGAAGGCATAAGACCAATATTTCTGAGGTAACTTAGCCTGATGCAGCAACGTGCGGCCCATTTCGGTGATGTGGCGATGCTTGCGTTTGCACATCCATTTTGTTCCGGTGTATGAGGGGCATGAGCTTTGAACCACTATGCCTTCCTTCGCCAAATACTGTGATAATTTTTTGGTATTCACCTCCCCAATCTGCACGGAACGAACGAATAGGCCGAGCAAAATACTTTTCTACCATAGCACGATAGGTTATGAACACAGAAAGCAAGTCAGACGATAACGCACAAATAAATCCAAGTATACTTGCTGTAATGATCATAGAATATAATGTAATATCGTTGCTTAATCAACCGACTCAACTGGACAAGGACCCCATACGTCACTGCTATTAAGTCTAAGGCCCCGTAGCACGATAATTGGATTAAAGGAAAGGGTTTGTTTGTGCATCTTTCCTACACAACAATCCTGGCAAATATGCGCTATTCGCTTATTATCAAAGGAAATAGTAGAGTTCCGTAGTATTCGTTTCACATTCCCATGTTTGCATGGCCCATCGCCTATGCCACGTCGCCAATGTGGTAGAGTGAGCGGTGGTCTCGTCTTTGAGAAGTGACAGCGGATGGAGTACAAGCATCCTTACTCTGGCTTGGTAGAGAATCTGCGGCTGGCTAGGTCCTGAATAAAAACCCATTTATGGAAGAACAGAATAGCCAGATTGTTATCACGTTGTTAGAGCAACTTATTGACAACAAATTTTGGCAAGCCGAGGAACAACCAGCATATTATCCAAGCTAATAGATGAACCATCAATAATAGAGCAAGCTGAACCAGAGTGAGTTATAGGAACGAGATTACCATCGCTGAGTTGGACTTGCTCGGTGCCGCGGTACTCGGAGTGAAGGGCTAAATTGGCTAGGTCATTGGTCAGGGTGGTGAGTTGCGCCCGAGTCTAGAGTCCAATTGGGGTTCGGCATGGGAGGGGATGTGGAGTAGTGGGCTTGTGGCGGCGGGTGCTGCGGATTCGTTCGAGGGGATGGGCACATCCTGTAGTGGTGACCGACGCCGTTGCAGTTAAACAAACCAGGGGGCGGGTGCACTGACTGCTGTGGAACAGCCCGGCGGGGGTTGGCGGCGGCCGGGGGGTTGGTAGGCCTGGCAGTGTAGCCGTAACTGCCACGGCGAGGGCCTGGGTACCCGCGGTCGCGGGGGCGGCGGATCGTCCTCTATAGGCAGCAGACGGCAATGGCGAACGCCGTGTTATGGGCTTGCGGGTGCTATGGAGTGCGCCGCTCGTCCATCGCCAGGTCGAGTTCTTCGGAGATCAAACAGGCCGTGCAACTCGAGGTATCCGACCGGGACAGCCCGGTTATGTAGTGATCGAACAAGTGGTCGATAGGGCGCCGGCAAGTCCCTTGGTAATATACTCAACCAAGTCTCCATCATCGATTGGCTTCCCCAGAGCGTGAAAAGCGATCCGCTAAGTTCTTTGCCTTCGTGTAAATAATCACTCATAGTATCGTTATTTAAATGCAAATCAAGGAGCTGAGATTTGAGAGCCTGATTTGAGAAGGGGAGCCAGATCCGAAGGCGGTTGCTAGAGCAAACCCATGTTCTCGTCGTGGATACACCAACCAACGTGTGTTATCACCGATGCCGACAGGGAGTTAATCAGCCAACCCAAGGACAAGCTGGTCTTGGGGAAACCATTTAGTATTACTGGGGAGAAACCGCACGGCCTCCGTGGTCGGGGCGAAGGAGCAACGGATGTACCATCAACGTGCCCAATGAGATCGTAGCCTGCAAGGAAGGTTCGATCTGGAGCTTCAAGCACATAGTTGTGTGCTTCGAGCTTAATCGAGTGCTTGAGGACGGCGGAGCAGGGAGCTGTTGGGCGGCGGCGGCCATTGGAGAATTGGGAAGGGCCGGCGGCTAGGGTTTTGGGCGGCTAGGTTGTAGCCGAAGAAAGAATAAGAGGAAAAAAAGAGAATTATTTGGGGGCTCTGATTACCATGTTAGAATTGGTTGGAAAGTTTACCACAACCCAACCGTTTGTGCCTGTGTTGTATATTTATAGAATCAGAATAGTTACAGAAAATAGAAGGAGAAAATACAAATAAATACATTAGGTAAAAATATATATTTAAAGATTATTCTGCTCTTTCACTAAGAACCATTGGCTTAGCAAGGTGGGGAAGACTAAACAGCTCGAAAAGGATTACTGTAGTTTCATCTCGAACCAATTGTCATTTCAGATGTCAAATGGAGGAAGAGAAAATGGGGAGATGATGGGGTGAAGGTTAAGTTAGAATGGGGTTTTTTTGGGTTTGGGTTGGTTAGGTTTAGATTGGGTTTAGTTGGTTTGGTTAGTTGGGTTGGATTTAGGGTGGAATAGGTGATGTGGCAAGTGATGTGGTGGAGAAAAAGACTAAATGGCATGTTGATATCATATTTATCATCGAAAATTGGATGAAGATTTAACGAATTGCCCAAATTGTTACAAACCCTTCAAGTTAATGACTAGTATGTTACAAATTAAAGTTTAATGACTAGTTTGTTTGTTAACCAAGAGGTGAAGTGAAGGAGAGAGTGTGTGTTAGGAGTTGGGAATTGGGACATTTTTGTAATGTAGTGGGTGGCTACTGAGATGCTATACTGCACAATGTCAGAAGTTCAGAAGACTTAACCAAATAATTGCTCCCGTGTTACTCGCCCAACTTCCTTTCCTTTCCTTTCTCCCTCTTTAATTTTTAACTCTTTCGTTTGGTCCTTCAACTAACCCTAACCAAGCTTCATGGTTCCTACTTCACTATATTCTAATGTAATTTTCTCAAATTGGGTGTAATTTTTGATCTATCGTCATGACATTGATTCAGTTGAAGTAGAGCTAAGGGTCATACCATTCATACTTCGAAATATAGATTTAAGATAGTGTTAGCTTGGAGTGATTCATGTTTTTTTTTTTTTTTTAGAATGGTAGCATATATATATATATAAAATGGAAGCCGAAAACAAAAGTCCTCCTATGGGAAAAGACATCCCAAACGAAATAAGCTACAAGGGACATTTGGTCCACAAAAATCACCCTTAAACTACCCAAAATAAGAAGACAGGCTGTACAAAACCCCATCAACTGAACCTATACAAAAAGACAGAACACAACACAAAATGGCTGGCCGAACCAACACAGCAACCAACACGGTTTTTAAGAAACGTGACTAATTTTAGTCACGGTTTTTAAGAAAACGTGACTAATTTAGTCACGGTTTTTAAAAAACCGTGACTAATAGTCACGGTTTCACAAAAAACCGTGACTAATAATTTAAGCCACGCTGGGCAAACTTCCCCTCTTTCTTTTTTTTTCCTCCTTCTTCTCTTTCTTTTCTGACCCCTGCCTCCGACATTCTTCCTTCACCATTCCTCTTCGATTTCCTCTCTGTGACGCCGCGCCGCCGCCGCCGACAAAACAATCACTCCTCCCTGTGACGAGCCTCCTCCAAGGCTCAGTCGACTACTCCTCGCCGTGGCCTTAGCCTCCTCCAATCAAGATATCGTCTCCCTCCAACTCACTCTTCACCACCGCCCACCAGATCTGAAACAAGAGGAATCAAAAAGGAGGCTTAGTTCTGGCGATTGGAGAAACAGAGGAGGAGGAGAAGGGGATCAACGAGGAAGGGGAGAACAAGAAAGAAACAGATCGCGGAGGGGAGAAATGGAGGCTTAGCTCCGGCGACCGGGAGAAATGAAGAGGAGAAGAGGGAGAAGCCAGGAGCTCGCCGTTGGCAGTGTCGAAACTCGCCGGCGACGACAAAGTCACCGGAGAAGAAACAGAGAATAGGACGAAGGACTGATTTGTTAACTGATGAAGTTTCTGGACCAAGTTGCTTAACTAGAAAATAAAGTGACTGATTTGTTTAACGGAATGAATAAATTGGGCCATTTTGTTAACCTTTATAAGTTTATGGATTATATTGTTAAACGAAAGGAGTTGAGGGTTTTTGATCAATAATTCGAGGAAAATTACAAATCCACTAATGGAAAATTGGATATTACACTTTGGTCACTAAACTTTGTCACGGTTTTTAAAGAAAACCGTGACAAAGGTTAGTCACGGTTTCTTTAAAAAACCGTGACAAAAATGGGGAAATATAGTCACGGTTTAGGAAACCGTGACAAATTTTTTTAGTCACGGTTAAAAACCGTGACTAAAGGGCCAAAAAAAAACCGTGACTCAATTTGTGTTTTCTTGTAGTGATATATATGTGCCTCTAAAAAAATTTTCACCAACACAAATAAGTGCTCTAAAGGTGGCTAAGATGACAGAATATAGTAGTTTAAAGTAGTAATTACTAACAATTATATTGCCACTAATTCTTCCATTAGTTGACACATAACATGTGCCACCGTATTTGCCTCTAAAGACCTTTAGCCGCAGCAAGCGTTAGTGGCACTTAAACTGTAGCCTCTAAACTCTATAGAGGCAAAAAAAAATGATTTTAGAGGCAAATACTGTGTGCCTCCGTAGCTAGGTTTTGTTGAGTGTTTGTTCGTGGACGTACTCAACATATGTTGGGGAACCACATTAATTCTTGTGTACCTCTATTATTCGTTGTGATTATTCGTCGATTATCATTTCAATTAGGGAGGAAATTTGTCCAAGTTGTGATTTAGACTAGAGAGGACACGGTTGTTATCCCTTGGGATGTCTTTCATATGTACGAGTACGACTAAGGTCTGCTATTATCAAGCCCACTATATAGTTTAGATTATTGAGAGCATTCACGAGTAGAAGGCAATATGATATGATAACAATTGTGTCTCCTAAGCTGGCGGTCACCTAAAGGGCAAATAAGAGTCTTCACCTTGGTCATAATTAGTGATGAACAATTAATGTATAAACCTTCCTGTCAGAAAAATATCTTTGGACTTTTAATGCTAACCCCAAGAGTGTCCATATGAATAAAAATGTTCTAGCCTGAAATATCGAATAAATTTTTCTAAGTACAATACAAAATCTGTGTGGACTAGCATGTTATTGAACACCGCCGGACTCATGTTATACAAACTTAATAATTGAACTACTTGTTCAACTCATGTGATACTAAGGGGTGTTACAATTCATCAAGAAAAAACCAATCGCATTACAAAAAGCTGAATATAAAGTTTAACATAACAAGCATTAGATGAAAATCGTCCAATGAATGACATAAACTTTGTAGAAATCCTCTGCTTTAGGAAAACTCATGAAATTACTGGTTCAGGAAATGTAACACATAATTTTTTATGAAATGTAAAGGGAACACTTTTCAAAAACCCATAAATACCCAAAATGGAAAGTAGTGAATCTTAAAACATTCATTTACCTAGATGGTGCCGAAGAAGAAACTAGTATGACCATCACCTCGAAACTCATCATCTAACAAACCCCTCATGGGTGACATGGCAACCTAAACAAAAACGTAAATGCAAGTAGGAATCAACGTAAATCGCTGATGGAAACAGTCTAGGAGCTATAAATTAGCCTAACATAAGTCTAGAAACGCATCCAAAGAGCAATGAAAAAAAATCATTAATCAAACCTAGTTCGGAGACGAGATTTTCTCAAAACCAAAAAAAATCAACGATAGAATTGTTCATCGTCCTCAACACCATCAAATTTAGGGCAAGATTTTATGGCCAAAATTGGGGTGGAATTTGGACCCAATTCCGGACCGGCATCTAATTCCATTGGATATGTTTTTCTGAAAACAAAAATATGTGGATCCAATTCCACCGCCTACATTATTATTAAGTGTAATTTGTTTGGTGTTTGATGATTTTGTTGTATGTTATGAAAAAAGAGTTTTTGGGTTATGTTGAAAATTTTTATAACGTTTAGTTTTAAGCACTGTGCATGTCCCAGCCCGACTGCTTGGTGACAGATAAGTTTTATCCGGGAAAAAGGGCTTATCAAATGTACAAAATACTCCCCTACTTTCCCCCCCCAAAAGTCGGACCCCGGGGGGGTAAAAAAAGGGGGGGTCTTTTTTCCCTATAAAAAAATTTTTTCCCCAACCCCTTAGATCTCCTAAAAATTAATAACTTTTTAACTTATTGTTTTAAAAGGGGGGGAAAAAATTTTTGGGTATTTTTTAAATTTATCAACCCCCACTACTAGGAAAATTTTAAAAAAACCCCCCCTTTCTGCAAGGGGAAAACTCTCAAAGATTGACGGCGTCGGGGAATTATCGGCGGGCCTTTTCCCCACGGGGGGTTGTTTTCCGGTGCGGCGTGTTTTTTTCCCCCGGGGAAAATTGTTTTGCTCCATTTTTCGAAGAATCTTGTTGCCCCCTGGGGCCTTGATCAGGGGGGAAAAAGGTTAAAACCCCATCGAAAACTGTCTGGGGGTTTTGGGGCGGCGCCGCTGATTATGGGGCTTTTTCTCGCCCCCCGGAACCCCCTTAGCTTTCCCCCGCTGCCTTTTTATCCCTCTAAAATTTATTTTTTTTTTGGGGCCCTCTGTCGATGATTCTAATAAAACCTCCCCCTCTTTTTTTCCCTTTAAAAAGTCACTCCCCCATTGATTTCTTGGATTTAAAACCTGCCACACCCAAAACTCTCTGCCCCCCCAAGAACTCGAAAATTTTTTTAAATATAACTTGCCCCGCAAATTTTTTTGGGGAATCGAGATCAGTTTTTTTAACATTGAAAGTGTTTTACGATTTGATCAAAATTTGGGGAATTTTTTGGGGAAAAGGGTGTTTTGGTAGGAGGGGGACAAAAAAGTGTATGTTTTTGGGGATTTTTCGTAAACTAGTATCCCCTTTCATACCCCTGGTGTTATGGTTTTTCTCGCCCAAAGTATAGCTTCTAAAAATTTTGCAAATTTTTCGTTTTTGTTAAAAGCGGGGGTGTTTGTTAATGCTCGTAAAATTTGGGGTTTATAAAATTTTTTTTTTTCAAAATGACTAATCTTGGGTTTTTAATATAAAAAAGAATGTGATATAGTTGGTTAAAATACTATTTTAATTTAACAAAAAAGTTAAAAATGTTTTTAAATTTTGATAAAAAGTTTTTAAAAAGGGAAAAGCTTTTTCCTTTTTCTTTTTCTTTTTTTTTTTTTGTGTGAAAAATTCGCATGTTTTCTAGGGTGGTAATGGGGGGGGTTGGGGTTTTCCCCTAAAAATTAAAAAAAGGGTAGTGGGGTCCCCTTAGATGAAATTTATCCCTTTTGCCCGAAACGTCCCCGGGTAGGGGTTTTCCCCTTTTTTATAATGGGATGGGGCCCGGGGGGGGCCCTAAACCCCAAAACCTTTTAAAAATATATAATTAAAATTTTTTAAAAATTCATAAAAAAAGTAAAAAAATAATGGGATTCCTTTTTATTTTTTTGTTATTAAATAAATTTTAATATGTTTTTTAATAAAAATGAATATAATTAAAAAAGTTTTTTTTGCAAACAAAGGGGTTTTTGAAAAAGAACTTGAAATTGAGAAGCTTTAGGGCATCTTTCCCCCAGGAAAAAAATTTTCTCAAACCTTCGGGGTTTTTTAGTAAAATCTACATGATTGTAGGGGTCAAAGACCCCAATTTTCCCCCTTGGATCCCCTTCCAAAAAAAATCCCCTTATTTATTGTTCTTTTCTGCAAAAAATCAATAAGATGGGCAGGTATCTTTTAAATTTGATTGGCCCCAAAACCTGATTGCAAAAAATGGGCCCCCGGGTCTCAGTTTCTTCATTCGAAAATTTGGATTTTTCCCCCCCAAAAAATGAAAAGGGGGCCAAAAAAATAGGAAAGGGGGGGAAGTGTCGTGAATTGGGGGAAAGGGGAGAGAAAAAAAAAATTTAAAAAAAAGGGTTGTTTAAAAAATTGAATGGAATGACAAAAAAAAGAAATTGATAAGTAATTAGGGGTTTGCATTTTATTTTATTATTTTTATTTTTTAATTTTGGGTAAACGGGGTTAATGGGTACCCAAGGGTTTTCCCGTTCGGGTAAAAGGGTACCCAAAAAGCCCCCCAAAAAATCCCGTAGCCCGAAAACCCTTGGGTAATGGGGGGCCACTACCCCAAGGGACGGGCCCCGGAAAAGGGGTTTTCCCTTTCCCCTATGAAAATTGCCCCCCCCCCAAAGATTGCTGGGTTGATTTCCCTTAGGAAAAATGGACAAAAAAGTGTTGGGTTCGCCCTGGGGAAACCGAACTTGGGGGAAATTTTTGGGGGTTCCCCCCGGGGGAAACCCCAAAAAAATGATGAATTAGATTCCGCCGGGGGGGAAAATGAATTCAACGAAGGGGGTTCCGCCTTTTGGGGGAACCCCCCCCGGAAGAAATGATTCCCCCTGGGGAACCCGGGGGTTTTGGGGGAAAAACTGGGTTCGCCTTTTTGGGGAAAAACCCCCCCCGATGAAAAAATTAAAAATTTCCCCCCTGGGGAAAATGAATTCAACGAAGAGTTGGGGTTCGCCTTTTGGGGCCCGAAAAAATGATGAATTAGATTGCCCTGGGGGGAAAATGAAAATTAACGAAGAGGGGGTTCCCCCTTTTGGGGAACCCAACGCTAAAGAGCTAGTTCCCCCCGGGGAAATTTTGTACTTGGGGGGGAAAATTGGGGGGTTCCCCCTTTTGGGAAACCCCCAAAGGCACGGGGGGCAAGTTTCCTAGGGGGTTCAAAAAGGGGGCCCCCGCTTTTAGGGGGATTGTTTTTTTTAACATAATATCGTTTTTATACCCTTGAATAAAAAAAACCCCCTTCCTTTTTTCCAAAATATACCCCTTAGTAGGTTCCCCTTAAAAAAACAAACCCACAAGAAACCCCAAGGTGGAAAGTTGCGAGTAAAATGGGGGGCTTTTCATTTGCATGTACTTCCGCAGGCATGGCGTTCCATGTTTTATGTAGGGGGGTTGGGGGGTTTGGGTGTTCAAGTTTAAAGGTCCCCGGACCAAAACACTTCGGGGGGCCTTGTAGGGGCCTTTTCCAAAATTTTCGTTTTTTTCCCCCTTTTTGGGGGGGACCGGCCCAAAAAAAAACCTTTTTTAAAACCCAGTCACCCTTAGGTGATAAAAGGGGAAGATGAGCGTAGTATCGCCTAGCCAATTTTTCCTTTTTTTAGCTACAGGGGGGGTAGCTGTTTTCCCCTTTGTTCTTCTAAAAATGCCAGTTTTTGATGAAAGCCGCATATTTTTTTGGGCGTTGAAATGCTAAACCCCAAGGGGGTGGCAGTTTTAAAACCCCCGGGGTTTTGGGGCTGCTTCGGTTCCATATCCCAGGGGGGTGGGGGGGGTTTTATTTGTGGCTGTTTTGTACGAAGCCCCTTTTTGGCCCCTTGGATGTTGGGCAACTCATGGGGCCCCCCTTTTCCCTTGGGGATCCCCTTCTTTTTCAATTTTTCAAAATGAGCTTTTTTGAGGGGTTCCGCCGGGCCCCTTCGCCGGGGGTATGCCCCGACGAAAAACAAACCCAAAGTTTTTTAAAATCTTCCCCAAAAGTCAAGGACCCCCGTGCAATAAAATGAGTCCCGGGATCGCAGCAAACCCAGGGGAAAGGGGGGGAAAAGGGTGATGATGTTTTTCAACACGAATTCTGCACCTGATATCCCCGGTGGAGGCGGAGCTTCGGGGTTAAAACCCAAAATTTGGGGAAGTAATCTACCCCCCCGATGATGTACTTTCTCCTGGCCCCCCCCCCCCCCTTTTTTTTTTTTTTGGGGAAGGGGGGAGCAAATTCCCCAACCCCCCAAAAAGGGGAACGCCATGGCGAAATTTTTGGCTTTTGGGAGCGGGGGGGCAGGTTTTGGGCGGTTTTTGCGGGGAAAGTGGGCCCCTTTGGGCAACGTTTTGGGGCCCGCTCTTCGAGTCTCGGCGGAATTTTGGGCCCCCGTTACCCCCCCAAAAAAAATTCTTTTCCAGGTTTTGGCGCCCAAAAAGCACCCGCATAAGCCTTGGGGATTTCCCCCCAAAAGGGGGAAAAAAGGGGTTTCCCCATCACTTAAGCATCGCAAGGGGTGGCCCTGCCGGGGGCCCCTTCGGTAATTTTTGGGTCAAAAAACACTTTTTTGGGTTGTTAAGAATTTGGGGGGCCAGGGGTTCGGTCCCCCCGGTTGGGGGGGGGCCCCTTTAAAAAAAGTCCGTACTGGCGCACGCCAACAGTGAGTGGGCTGTGGGCGGTTTGTTTTTGCTTGTTGGGAAAAGACGGCCCCACACTCAAAACCCCCTTTCTTTTTTCTCCAAAAGGGGATCTCCCCTCCTCTTCGAAAGTGAGGGGGGGAGCGAGCTTAGGAGAGGTCAGCGTTTTGGGGTTTTCTTCCCCCCCCCCTGGGATCTCCGTTGTTTCGAAACCCCCGGGGGGATCTTTTCTTGATCCCCCGTACGGGGCCCGGGGGTTTCCCCGGACCTGTAAACCCCCTGAGCTGGGTTTAAACCCCCAAGGCCCCCGGGGGGGGGAGAAAAAAATTTTAGATGGGATAACCCCCGGGGTTTTGGCCTTCTGAGCCCCCCAATGGGCCCGTAATCTGGCATTGTTGGTTCTTTTGGTTTTTAAAAAGGGGGGCGGTTTTTTGGGGGAGGACTCCCTGGGGGGTTTTTAAATATAAAGCCCCCCGCTCCGTTCTTGCTGATGACCCCCACGTTAAAATCCCGTAATCATTTTGGGGACTTTTTCCCCCCCGGGCACATCCTTCGACAAAAAATAGCAGGCTGGTTGGGTGTCCCCGGTTGGAAGTGAAGTCATAATTTTCTGAGCTCTACCGCCCATTTGGACTGCGCCCTGCCCTCCCATGGCCCCAGAGTGCCTTGGGGGGGTAAAAATTTGTCACAACGTGAATTTGGTTGTGGCATGGGGTAGGGGGGGGCTTCCCCGGGGGCGATAATCCCCGCGGGAAGGTGGGTTTCAATGGAGAATACCCCGGTTTTGGCCCCCTCCAAAAGGGCCCCTTCTCGTGTTTTAAGACCCGGGTTTTTTCTTTGGGCCCCCCCCTTCACCGGAAAAAGACTGACAGTGTAGCCCCGGGGGGGAGTACAGTTTTTGGCTCTTTTCGGGGACGGGGTGAGCGTCGGTGGAAAAGGTGAGGAAAGCTTTTTGGGGTTTCCCAAAAGCCGGGGGAACACTTTTTTCCCTCCTGAGAAACTTGGCGGCCCCTTTGGTGGCGAAAAAAAAGGGCCCTGCCCCCGGCGGATTCGGGATGAATCTGTTCATTGCCCCCAAACCCCCGTCAAACGTTTTGACCATCTCTCAGTTTTTGGGGGGGGGGGGGGGGGGGGGGGGGGGTTTTTTTTGTAAGATAGCTTCTATCTTTTTGGGGTTCGCCTGATTCCCCCCCTGGTTGGGTTATGAATCCCAAAAAAAAACCCCAGGGTGCGCGAAAACGCACTTCTTCGGATTCAAACGAAGTTGGAAGCCCTTTAAGGTGTCGAAGGTTTTCCCGAGGTCTCCCGGTGGTCCTCAACCCCCCTTGGTCTTATCCCGCAGGGATCAACGTTTTTGCTTCCATGTGATGACCCAATGATTTGAAAACCTGTCAATCTCCTCTGGTAGTGCCCCGGGATTTTTTAGGCCAAAAGGCATCACATTATGCAGTAAAGCCGAAAAGGGGTCGAGAATGATGTTTTTTCTTGGTCCGCCTTTGCCAGAGGGATCTGGTGGTATCCCGAGAACATGTCCAAGAAAGACAACGTCTCATGGTTTGCTGTGGCGTCCACCAGTTGGTCGATATTGGGCAGCGGATATGGGTCCTTGGGACAGGCGTCGTTGAGGTTGGTAAAATCTATGCACATCCGCCAGCTTCCATCCGCCTTGCCCACCATTACTACATTCGACAGCCACGTCGGGTATTGGACTTCCCTGATGAAACCTGCTTCCAACAGTTTCGTTATTTCTTCTTGGACCGCTTGTTTCTTGTCCAATTTACTGTCCGCTTCTTTTGCGACACGGGGCGGGCGTCTGCCTCACAGCTAGGTGGTGCTGCATGATCGCGGGGTCCAGCCAGGCATATCCTGGGGTTTCCACGCGAACAAATCAGCATACTCTCTCAGCAGTGCCACTGTGCGGTCTCGGTCTGGGACCGGCATATGAGCGGACAGCCGTATCACTCTCTCAGGATTACCAGGATACAGTGGGACTTCTGTATCCGCCTCCGCGGATTCTGGGGCGGACATACGCGTCGTCTCTAGTATCCACTGAGAAACACGCTTCTTCTTTCTTGAGAGCCACCCTATAGCATTTTCGTGCTAACGGAGTGTTTCCCATGCTACTCCGATTCCTCTTGCAGTAGGGAACTTCATGACTTGATGGACTGTGGAGGAAACTGCCTCGAAGGCGGCCAAACTGGGCCGCCCCATTATCATGTTATACGCCGAATTGCAATTGGTGACGTAAAATTTTATGTGCTTTGTTTCCTGGTGATCGTCGTCCCCCAATGTGATGGGTAAGGTGATCACGCCCAGTACCGGTACGTCATTTCCCGCGAAGCCAGTCAGCATGATCTTAGAACGCTTGAGTAGGGCGGGTCAAATCCCATTCTGCTGAAAGCGTCGGCTGAGAGTATATCTGCCGAGCTGCCCTCGTCCACTAGCACCCGCTCTACCAGAGTGTCTTCAATGATGACACGGATCACCATCGCTTGGGTGCTGGGACTTCCCCGCGCAAATCTGCCGATGTGAACGTCAATGGCGGCTCTCTATCCGACTGTCTGACCATGGAACATTCACCAACGACTCTTTGCTCTGGGGCGTATCCTCCTCTCCTCCCAAAATCATGCTGCATGTTCTCTTGTATATGGGCTTTCCGCCCTTCTTTTGGGTATCCGACTTTCCTCATCCGTTATCTGTCGAAGACACTCGCCTTTCTGGGGGCGTGTGTCTACCCGCCTTCGGAGGGGGTGTCTCTAACCTTTCCTTTTCTCCTTGTCTTGGCGATTCCGAGCGTTCCCGCTCTTTTCTCCTTCGGTTACTTATAATGAATTCCTTGAGGTCACCATTCTTTATGGCTCGCTCAATCTCACTGCGGAGTTCCCGGCAGTCCTCCGTGTCGTGCCCCTTTTGCCCATGAAACTCGCAATACTCATTTGGGTTCCCCCTTTTTAGTGCCGCTTTGGGTAACGGGGCGGCCACCGCAATCCCCCTTTCTTTTCTTGGAGGACGTACATGAGCTTCGCCTTGATTCCGACAGGGGGGTGTACCCTTGTTCCGATCTTCCCTCTCCGTGAGGGCGGTTGTCTCTTCTGTCGTCAGGGCGTTTCTCTTTTCGCCCTTGGTATCCTTTGTCCCTGTTCTGATCGCTTGAGCGCCTGTACCCGTCTGTATCATGGCGACATTCTCTTCCACTTCAGCACATTGGAGGATACATGTCTCCAATTCGGTGTGGGTTTTTGGCTTTCTCCGGACCAAGTCCTTCACCAGCTCGGCGCTAAGCGTGGTGGTTTGGATGTGGTGGAGCACAATATCCAATGCGAGGTTGGGCACCGCCGCGACCGCCTTGGCCCACTTCTCGTAGTACTGCCGAAGAGTCTCTGACCGGTTCTGTCTCAAGTTCCAGAAGGCGGACAAATTGCGTCCGCCTCCTTTTGGTTTGAGAACTTGTGGAGAAAGAGTTGGCAGAAATCTTCCCAATTCTTTATGATTCCTTCTGCCAAACCTCCATACCAGGTTAGTGCAGCTCCAGTTAACGTTCCAGGGAACGTACGGCAGTAGGTAGCGTCGGGGCCGTGAACATCTGCATGGCTATGGTGATGTTAACAGGTGCTGGTCGGGATCCCCAGTTCCGTCGTACGCTTTGATTGCTGGTGGCACGAATCCTTGTGGGGGAGGAAAGCTGAGGAGACTCTTGTCAAGAGGCTGCCGCATGGCGAGTTGCCTTGGGCCTGACTGGTGGCGAGGGAGGAACAGTCGGTACATTTCGTCCGAGTCCGCCATGCCGGTTGCCAGTCCGCCGGATGAGCCCTCGGTGTGATTTCCGGGGGTTGCCTTGGCCACCAGGAACTTCATCATCATTGCCATTTCAGCGTTCTGTCTTTGTAGATCGGCACCTGTGCCGCTAGGTCCCCCGCAGCGGGATCAGCCGCCGTTCTATCTTCCAACGGAGGGGGGATGTGGGACTCCCCTCGGAGCAATCCAAGGCCTAGAGGGCGGATTGGATGAGGTGTTTGTGTAGCCGTTCCCAAGGGTGGGTCTACGGAAGGACGAGGGTCTCGGGGGACACCCGCCGATACGACTTGTTTGGCCGGGGTGACGAGCGTTTCCGTGGGGACACCACTCGTGGGATTTTCCTCCAAATTCTGCATGTGTTTGTCTTTTGGGAACAAAACGTTTAGCTCCCCTATCTGGCGCGCCAATTGATCCGCCAGTTGGACCGGTGGATCAAATACTGTGGTTCTTTGGAGGTTAGGCGATGAATCCGTCCTCGGGGTGTCTCGGCGGATGGTACCTTGCAGGGTGGATGTGCAAGGGGTTAGTATGTGTAAGGTGGCAAGTATGTGGATAATGTAGGGAGAATGGGTTACAGAGAAGTACCGGGCGAGAGCCCTTTTGTGTGGGCGAACCGATAGCCTTTAGCGTACAGCGTGAAAGCTTGTAGTATCAGGCGTATGGTCCTAAGTCTGTTTCCCCTTCTTCTGAATGGGGGACCCCGTTATTTATAGGTCCCATTGGTCTGGCAGGGTCCACGTGTCCTGCTCTGAGTGGGCCGCAGCGGGTCACGTCAACAGTAATGGGCGGTGGCCTCCTGTAGACATGACAGGTGATCCCTTGGCTGAGGCGGACGAGGACCGCCCTGGAGCGACGGACCGCCTGGCCATGTTCGAGGGCGGTTCAACTCGGGCCCATCA
>JAVBHU010000489.1:10000-15000 GCA_034768395.1 Linum lewisii | reverse complement strand
AAAAGGAAACCGTAACCCCCGGGAAAAAAGGGTTGGCTCTGAGGGGTGGGCCCGGGGGGGCCCCCGTCCTGAACCCGCCGGCTGTCGGGGGAAATGCTCGAGCTGCTCACGCGGGGAGGCGGGTCGCCGCGTGCCGGCCGGGGGGCGGGCTGGGAACGGCCTCTTTGCGGGGGGCCCTTCCCCCGGGGGTCGAACAGCCAGCTCAGGGAAATGGTACGGACAAGGGGGGAAACCCCTGTTTAATTAAAACAAAGCATTTTCGATGGTCCCTTTCGGATGCTCACCCCAATGTGATTTCTGCCCAGTGGGTCGGGAAAGTCAAAGTGAAGAAATTCCCCCAAGCGCGGGGAAACGGCGGGAGTAACTATGACTCTCTTAAGGGAGCCAAATGCCTCGTCATCTAATTAGTGACGCCATGAATGGGTTAACGAGATTCCCCCTGTCCCTGTCACTACCAGCGAAACCACAGCCAAGGGAACGGGCTTTTGGCGAAATCAGCGGGGAAAGAAGACCCTGTTGAGCTTGACTCTAGTCCGACTTTGTGAAATGACTTGGAGGTGTAGTATAAGGGGGGAGCCCCAAAAAAAAAATTAAAAATACCCACTATTTTTAACGTTATTTTACTTATTCCGTGAACGGGGGCGGGGAAACTGCCCCTCCTTTTGGCCCAAAAGGGCCGTTGGGGCGGGCCGACCGGGGGGAAGACATTGTCAGGTGGGGGGGTTTGGCTGGGGCGGCACATCTTTTTAAAAAAATAACGCAGGTGTCCTAAGATGACTCAACGAGAACAAAATCTCGTGTGGAAAAAAAGGGGAAAAAAGCTCGTTTGATTCTGTTTTTTCCAGTACGAATACGAACCGTGAAAGCGGGCCTATCGACCCTTTTTAGACCTTGGGAAATTTTGAAGCTAAGGTGTCAGAAAATTTACCACAGGGATAACTGGCTTGTGGCAGCCAAGCTTTCCCATACGACGTTGCTTTTTGATCCTTCGATGCCCCGGCTTTCCTATCTTTTGTAAGCAGAATTCACCAAGTGTTGGATTTTTTCACCCCCCAAATGGGGAACGTGAGCTGGGTTTAAACCGTCGGGGAGACATTAGTTTTACCCACTGTTTACCGCGTCGCGACAAAAAATTTCCAACCCTAGTACGAGAGGAACCGTTGATTCGCAAAATTGGTCTCGCGCTTGGTTGAAAAGCCAGTGGCGCGAAGCTACCGTGCGCTGGATTATGACTGAACGCCCCCAAAGGGTCAAACCCGGGGCGGGCACCGACGCCTGCTTTTCGCTCCCCCGATTGCCGACCAGCAGTGGGGGCCCCTTTTCCGGCCCCCAAAAGGCACGTGCCCGTTGGCCAACCCCGGCATACAAATTTTTTTCCGGGCCGCCTTGAATTATGATTTCCACCGAGCATGAATAAAATTTCCTTTTGGGCAGACGATTTAAAATACGCGACGGGGTATTGTAATGGCAAGTGGCCTTGCTGCCACGATCCACGAGATTCACCCATGTCGCTCCGATTCGTCCCCCCCCCTTTGAAACCCCTTTCTTAAAACTCCTCAAAAATTTACAAAAGGGGTCCAGATTAAGGGGGTTAACTATAGAGTAAAAACTATTCAAGTGTCACGGCCGTCTGAGGGCCCCTTACGAAACCAACCTTGGAGTGTAGAATCTTGACCACAGCCCACGCCGAAAACAGTCATTGCATATCTATTGAGGAAAAGTTGGCATAGGTGGTTTGGGACCTAGGGTCATCTAAATTTCTTAGCATGTGGTTATATCAAACCCTTGAGACGTTTTCCCAAAGGGAAGGGGGTTGGATGACCAATCTGTGGAAGAATCCCCCCCCACTCTGTTGCACCCCCACGTCGGTATATGATGTTTTGGGGCCCAAAAAAATTGAATCCAGGAGTGCAAGTGGAATTTTGCCATCAATACCTTAGAGGCTCATCCGGGGCGTCCTAGTCGGCCATGGCCACGAATCGGACACGGACACGGATCGGAAAAATGCCATGGTCGGGATCAAAAGCAAAATATTCGGGAAAATTTTGATACTAATCCAAAAATTATTTAAAACTTTTCATCACGAATGGTTATGGCATGCTTAACATCCGGGGGTTCGGGGGTCTCGGCTCTTGGGGTCGGCCCTGCATCGGGGGGTGGGGCCGGGGCTCCCTTGGGTTGGGTGGCCGGGGGCCCGGCCCAAACCCGGGGGGGGGTCCCCGGGTCTGGCCCCCCCATTCCCGGGGTGGCCGGGGCCCGGCCCTCAAACCGGGGGGGGGTCAGGGGTCTCGGCCCTGATCCGGGGGTCCCTTTTGGGCCCCGCATCCGGGGTGGCCCCCGGGGGCCCCCGGCCCTCATCCGGGGGTGGGCCGGGGGGTCCCCGGCCCTGCATCCGGGGCGGGCCGGGGGGGCTCGGCCCTGCATCCGGGGCTGGCCCGGGGGCTCTCGGCCCGCTCCCGGGGCTGGCACTGGGCTCCCCGGCCCTGCATCCGGGTGTCCAGCATCAAAAGAAAAAAATTCGGGAAATAAATTTTAAAACTAATTCAAAAATTATGAAACTTTGTACCATTTTAATGGTTAAAGGTATGCTTAACCTCTCTGCAAAATTTTTAGATCAAAACTCCTTAAAATGAAGATTTTATGGGGGGGTGTGACTCCTCGGCTATATTGATTTTTCTACCCCTGGGAGAGAGGGAAAAATTTCTATTTGCTCTATAGGGGGGTGGGCCGACCCCCCCCGGTGGGCCCCCCGTGAACGGAGGGGTGGCCACCGTGTGAGGCACACCAGGGGGCAAGGAGGGTGGGCCGCCGGGTTCGGCCCCCCGCCGGCCCATCGCCGGGGGTCGGCATTCGGGGGTCAGTTGGCTTTTTTTGGTTCAGTGGGTTTTTATTTGCTCTATAGGGGGGGGTGCCGAAACCCCCCCGGTGGCCGACCGTGAACGTGAGCGTGGCCCCCCCCCCCGTCCGTGAGGCACACCAGGGGGGAAGATTGGTGGACCCGCCGGCCGTCGGGGGTGGGCGCCGCCCGGGTTCGGGGATCGGTCGGCTTTTTTCAGCGTTTAGTGGGTCCCCATTATAGGCCCGGGGGTCCCAAGCTGATAGTAGGGCCCCCGCCGTTTTCCGACCATGACCATATCCGTGACCGGCTCACCGTCCGTGGCCACTGCTTTTAAAATAAACACACACACACCCCGCGCGCCCGCGCGGGCGCGGGCGCGGGCGCCGGCGTGGGGGTGTATAGGCGTGTGATAGGCCTTTTGATAGGCGGTGTTAGCAGGGGTGTTAGCGAGTGTCGTGGGGACAGTGTGTTTGACAGTGTGTTAGACAATTTGGGGTTTTACCCAAAGGGGTTGACAAGGGTGTCAGCACCCCCCCTCTCGGCTCTGTGACTCGGCCCGGCATCCGGGGGGTGTCCGGGGTCCTTTGCTCGGTAACTCGGCCCTGCATCCGGGGCTCTTCGGGTCTCTCGGCTCTGTGGCTTGGCCGTACATCCGGGGTCCTTGGCTCGGTAGCTGGGCCCGGGATCCGGGGGCCCCTTTGGCTTCGTGACTCGGCTCGGCATCCGGGACTCTCGGCCCGGCACCCGGGGGCAGCCCCGGGGTCTCTCGGCCCTGCATCCGGGGCTGTGCCCGAGGCCCTTGGTTTGGGTGGCTCGGCCGGGAAACCGGTGCTGATCCGGAGCCCTTGGCTTCGTACTGGGCCCCCGGCATGGGGGCGGGGCCGGGGGGCTCTTGGCCCGGCATCAGGGGCTGGCCCAGGTCTTGGGCCCGGCATCAGGGGCGGGCCCGGGTCCCCGGGGCCCTGCATCGGGGGATGCCTGGGGCCCCCCGGGGCATTGCATCCGGGGTTGGACCGGGGATCCCCGGCCCTGCATCCGGGGCTGTGCCCGGGGGCCCCTTTTTTGGCTTGGTGGCTGGGCCTGGCTCCGGGGCGGGTTTCCCGGGGCCCTTGGCTTCGTGACTCGGCCCGGCATAAGTTGCAGGGGCAGGGCCGGGGCTCTGGGCCGTGCACCCCGGGGGCTGGCCCGGGTCTCTGGGCCCCGCACCCGGGGGTTGGCCCGGGGGGACCCGGGCCCCGCATCCGGGGCTGTGCCCGGTGCCCCGGGCCCCGGCATCCGGGGCTGTGCCCGGTGCTCTCGGCCCTGCATCCGGGTGTGCAGCAGCAAAAGAAAAATTTTTCGGAAATATTTAATACTAACCAAAAATTAGGGAAACTTTGTATCATAAAGGGGTTATGGTATCCCTTAACATCTCTGCAAAATTTCAGATCAAAACTCCTTAAAATGAAGATTTTAGGGGGGGGTGTGACTCCTCGGCATTTTAAAGGGTCTACCCGTGGGGGAGAGGAAAAGTTGCTATTTCTCTATAGGGGGGTGGGGCTGACCCCCCCCGGGGCCGACCGTGCGCTTGACCCTGGGCCCCGTCCCTGAGCACTGCTTGGTTATCCGCAGGGCACCCCATGGGGCAAGGTGGGGGGGCCGCGGCCGGGGCCGTCGGGCGCCGGCGGGTGGGCCCCCGGCGGGCGGCATTCGGGGGGTCCCGCGGCCTTTTCAAAGGGTTTTGTGGGGCAATTTTTGGTGTTTCCGGCCCCCTTTCCCCTGGGCCCCCACGAGGGCTTCCCCATGGTAGACCGTTTTCAGTTTGGCTCCCCGATGGTTATTGTCGGTCTCCGGGGGTTGCCGGGTTTCGGGTGTTGGTAGTATCTCGGGTCCGGGTGACGTCCCCCTTCGATCTTTGCCGGTTTTTTCTGTTTTCTCTTTCGGGGTTAAGCCCGGGGCGTTGATGGTCACGTTTGGTGAACTTGTTTTTGGGGGGCTTTTTTCAACGTCTAAGCTTTTTAAAAATTTGGGGGGTCAAACGGGTGCTGGCTGTCATAAAGTTGTACGTGATGCACATGATTTGGGTTTTTTAGTTGTTTGGGAGGCGGGGTCCGGCTTTGGCATCGAACCGGGTCTCACATCCTTTTTCATTGCCCCCTTTCCCCGCCCGATGGTGGAGAAC
>JAVBHU010000489.1:0-5000 GCA_034768395.1 Linum lewisii | reverse complement strand
CCCTGCATCCGGGTGTCCAGCATCAAAAGAAAAATATTCGGGAAATATTTAATACTAATTCAAAAATTATGAAACTTTGTACCATGAATGGTTATGGTTTTGCTTAACATCTCTGCAAAATTTCAGATCAAAACTCCTTAAAATGAAGATTTTATGGGGGGGGTGTGACTCCTCGGCTATATTGATGTCTCCCCGTGGGAGAGAGGAAAAGTTGCTATTTGCTCTATAGGGGGGTGGTGCCGACCCCCTCGGTGGCCGACCGTGAACTTTGAGCGTGGCCACCGTCCGTGAGGCACACCAGGGGGCAAGGAGGGTGGGCCGCCGGCCTTCGGTCGCCGCCGGCTATCGCCGGCGGTCGGCATTCGGTGGTCGTCGGCTTTTTTCATGGTTCAGTGGGTCTATTTGCTCTATAGGGGGGTGGTGCCGACCCCTCGGTGGCCGACCGTGAACGTGAGCGTGGCCCCCGTCCGTGAGGCCACCCAGGGGGCAAGATTGGTGGACCGCCGGCCGTCGGCGGTGGTCGCCCCCGGCATTCGGGTGATGGGGTGGCTTTTTTCAGCGTTCAGTGGGTCTATTATAGCGGGTGTCCGAAGCTGATAGTAGGTCTCCGACCGTTGCCGACCATGACCATATCCTTTGACCGTGCTCCCCGGTCCGTGGCCACTGCTTCAATAAACACACACACACGCGGCGCCGCGCGCGGCGGGCGCGGGCGCGGGCGCGGCTGGGGCTTTGTGATAGGGTGTGATGGCGTGTGATGGGCGTGTTTTAGCAGTGTGTTAGCAGAGTGTCAGTGTGACAGTGTGTTTTGACAGTGTGTTAGACAAGTGGGTTTGACAAGGTGTTGAAAAGGGTGTCATGCCCCCCTGCTCTCGGCTCTGTGACTCGGCCCGGCATCCGGGGCTGTGCCCGGGGTCCTTTGCTCGGTAACTCGGCCCTGAAATCCGGGGCTCTTCGGGTCTCCGGCTCTGTGGCTTGGCCGTAATCCGGGGTCCTTGGCTCGGTAGCTGGGCCCGGCATCCGGGGCCCTTGGCTTCGTGAACTCGGTCGGCATCCGGGACTCTCGGCCCGGCATCCGGGGGCAGGGGCCGGGTCTCTCGGCCCTGCATCCGGGGCTGTGTCCGAGGCCCTTGGCTTGGTGGCTCGGCCTGGCACCCGGTGCTGATCCGGAGCCTTGGCTTCGTGACTCGGCCCGGCATCGGGGCAGGGCCGGGGCTCTTGGCCCGGCATCAGGGGCGGGCCCCAGGTCTCTCGGCCCGGCATCAGGGGCTGGCCCGGGTCTCTCGGCCCTGCATCGGGGGATGCCTCGGGGCCTCGGCATTGCATCCGGGGTTGGCCCGGGGATCTCGGCCCTGCATCGGGGCTGTGTCCGGGGCCCTTGGCTTGGTGGCTCGGCCTGGCACCCGGGGCTGGGTTCGGGGCCTTGGCTTCGTGGACTCGGCCCGGCATAAGTTGCAGGGGCGGGCCGGGGCTCTCGGCCGTGCATCCGGGGCTGGCCCGGGTCTCTCGGCCCTGCATCCGGGGTTGGCCGGGGATCTGGGCCCCTGCTCCGGGGCTGTGCCCGGTGCTCTCGGCCCTGCATCCGGGGCTGTGTCCGGTGCTCTCGGCCCTGCATCCGGGTGTGCAGCAGCAAAAGAAAATATTCGAGAAATATTTAATACTAATCCAAAAATTATGAAACTTTGTATCATGAATGGTTATGGTATGCTTAACATCTCTGCAAAATTTCAGATCAAAACTCCTTAAAATGAAGATTTTATGGGGGGGTGTGACTCCTCGGCTATATTGATGTCTACCGTGGGAGAGAGGAAAAGTTGCTATTTGTCTATAGGGGGGTGGTGCTGCCCCCCCTCGGTGGCCGACCGTGCGCTTGACCCTGGCACGTCCCTGAGCACTGTTTGGGTTTTATCCGCAGGGGCACCCATGGGGCAAGGTGGGTGGGCCGTCGGCCGGCGGCCGTCGGTCGCCGGCGGCTGGTCGCCGGGCGGTCGGCGATTCGGTGGTCAGTCGGCCTTTTCAAGGTTTAGTGGGTCTAATTTGTCGGTGTTTCGGCCCTTCCGCTGGCCTCCACTGAGTCTTCCGCATGGTAGCCCCCCCGTTGCAGTTTGGCTCCCCGATGGTTATTGTCGGTTTCCCGGTGGTTGCCGTTGGGGCCCGTGGTTGGTAGTATCTCGGGTGGGCCTGGGTGTACGTCCCGTTCGATCTTTGTCCGGTTCTTCTTTTTTCTCTTTCGTGTTAAGCGGTGCTTTGAGGGGTCACGTTTGGTGAACTTTTTTGGGGGGTTTTGCAACGTCAAAGTAATTGGCGGGTCATCGGTGCTGGCTGTCATACGTTGTACGTGATGCACATGAGTGGTTTTTTTGAGTTTTTTTGGGAGGACGGGCTCCGTGTTTTGAGCATCGAACCGTGGTCTCACACCCTCTCTTCATTGCCTCCTTCCCTGACCCGATGGTGGAGAAGGGAGTTCCTGTGTTCCCAAACCCCAAGAAAGGGGAATTACCCTTTGTTGAAAAGCCCCGTTCTACCTTGTGTTCCCTTGGGGTGTTTTTGGTGGACATCGTGGGGGCCCCACTAGTTCCAGTCTCTCACCCTCGGTGCTTTCATGGACCTAGTGTGTCGCTTGTGCTCTGGATGCTGGAAGTGATGTGGCCATGGGTGCTTACTTCCTCAATGGTTGGCCCGACCCTTCGTTTCATTTATTATGACTGCATCTTCCTTTTTTTTGGGGTTTTGCTTCGGCTCCCCGAGCCTAGGGAGTTTGCGTCGAATGAGGGAATGCTACCGGGTTTGACCCTGCCAGTAGTCTTATGTTTTGTCTCAAAGTTTAAAGCCATGCATGTTTTTTGAGTATGAACAAATTCAGATTTTAAAAACTGCGAATGGTCAAAAAATCAGTTTAGTTTGTTTGAGGGTTACCTGCTACTGGATAACCTTTAGAAAATTCTAGAGCTAAAAAGTGCAACAAACCCCCGACTTTTGGAAGGGGCGCATTTATTAGAAAAAAGGTCAACGCGGGGGCTCTGCCCGTTGTTTTGAGATTCATGAAACTCGACGGACCCGCAAGGCCTTCGTGCCGGCGAGCATCATTCAAATTTCTGCCCTATCAACTTTCGATGGTAGGTTAGAGGCCTACCAGGGTTTGGTGACGGGTGCCGGAAAATTTTTGGGGGTTCGATTTTCCGGAAAGGGACCCCTGAAAAACGGCTACCAAAATCCAAGGAAGGAGCAGGGGCAAATTACCCAACCCTTTGACAGGGGGAGGTAGTGACAATAAATAACAAATTCCGGGGCCCCTCATTGGGGGTCTGGTAATTGGAATGAGACTTCTAAACCCTTAACGAGTCCCCATTGGAGGGCAATTTTTGGGTGCCACCCAGCCGCGGAAAATTCCAGCTCCAATAGCGTATATTTAAGTTGTTGCATTTTTTAAAAAAGCTCGTATTTGGGACCTTGGGTTGGGTGGGGCCGGTCCGCCTCCGGTGTGCCCCGGCCGTCTTGTCCCTTCGCCCGGGGATGCGCTCCCGGGCTTAATTGGCCGGGTTTGTGCCCCCGGCGCAGTTACTTTGGGAAAAAATTAGAGTGCCCCAAAAACAAGCCCACCCCTCTGAATACATTAGCATGGGAAACATCACAGGGTTTCGGGGCCTATTGTGTTTGGCCTTTTGGGATCGGGGTAATGATTAAAGGGACAGTCCCGGGGGCATTCGTTTTTTCATAGTCAGAGGTGAAATTCTTGGATTTATGAAAGACGAACAACTGCGAAAGCATTTGCCCAAAGGGTGTTTTTTTATTAATTTAAGAACGAAAGTTGGGGGCTTCCCAAACGTCAGATACCCTCCTTGTCTCAACCATAAAAAGATGGCCCCCAAGGGATCGGCGGTGTTGCTTTTTGGACTCCGCCCGGGACCTTATGAGAAATCAAAGTCTTTTGGGTTTCCGGGGGGAGTATGGTGCCAAAAGGCTGAAACTTAAAGGAATTGAGGAAGGGCACCCCCAGGAGTGGAGCCCGCGGCTTAATTTGACTCAACAGGGGAAACTTACCAGGTTCCCAGACAAAAGTAAGGATTGACAGACTGAGAGCTCTTTTTTGATTCTATGGGGGTGGTGGGATGGGGCCCTTCTTTGTTGGGGGAGCGATTTTTTGGTTAAATTTCCGTTAACGAAACGAGACCTAGCCTTTCTAACTAGCTATCGGAGGCCCCTCCGTTTGGGCCCGCTTTTTGAGGGGGCTATGGCCTTTTAGGCCAAGGAAGTTTGAAAGGGAATAACAGGTCTGTGATGCCCCCTTTGATGTTTTGGGCCGGGACGCGGGGCTTTCACTGATGTATTCAACGGTCTATAGCCTTTTGGCCCAAGGTCTGGGTAATTTTGAAATTTCATCGTGATGGGGATAGATCATTGCAATTTTTTTGGTCTTCAAAGAGGGGAATTCCCAGTAAACGCGAGTCATCACTCGCGTTGACTACGCCCTGCCCTTTGTACACACCGCCCCTCGCTCCTACCCATTTTAATGGTCCCGGGGAAGTGTTCGGATTTGCGGCGACGTGGGTGGTTCGCCGCCGGCGAAAGTTCCGCGGGGAAGTTCACGAAAACCCTTTCATTTAGAGGAAGGGGGAAGTCGTAACAAGGTTTCCGTAGGTGAACCTGCGGAAGGATTTATTGTCAAAACCTGCCCCGGCAGAATGACCAGCGAAATTGTTGTTAAATGCGGGGGGAAGGGGTGATGTTTGGTGTTTCCCCAGGTTTCCCCCAACGCAAAAGGCCCGCCTTGGGTCGGCGGGGGTTTGACCACCCCTGTTATGCCTCCGCCACAAACTAACAAAACCCCCCGCGGAATGCGCCCAAAGGAAAAACTACGGTGACGACCCGTCATGTGCCCGGTCCCCGGTGTGCCCGGATGGAAACGACCCAAACCCAAATTTTAAATAGGGAAAAATGACTTTTTCGGCAACGGATATCTCGGCTCCGCATCGATGAAGAACGTAGCAAAAAAGCGTTTC
>JAVBHU010000488.1:0-20908 GCA_034768395.1 Linum lewisii | reverse complement strand
GTTTTCCCCCCCAAAAAACCTTCCTTCCCCCGTGTACACTCAAAAAATGTCTCCAAAGTCTCGTCACCTGTGGGGGTGAGGGTCCAGTGTAGATTCAGTCATGTCTTTGGGATTTGGGATAATCACTGGACTCTGTGTTCTGGCCAGGCTCAGGTCCTTCTGAGCTCAGACTATCGGTGTTCCATGTTTCCCCCCCTTCGGATGGGCTGTCCACTAGGATGTCTAGACTTGGGGAAAAGACATGTGAGAAAAGGTTTTTCCATTCTCCTAGTCAGACTCTTCTTTATCTTGGCCCTTCCTCCCTTTCATTTTAGCTCCATAGGGCCATTGTCTAGAGTCGGGGCTATCCTCAAAATCAGTGAGAGACAACCCCCCCCACTGTATACCTGTGTGGGCTTCGGTGCATTGTTTGGGCCCCAGGGCTGGCCAGGTGCTGCCCTGAGCTGTATGATGTTTGGGCGGCTGTTGGCCCAGGGTAGGCCTGATCCCTGACCAGGGGGCTAGCTTGGTGTTGGCCTAGGTTGGCCTAATGCTGAACCAAGGCTGGCCTGATGCTGGTCGGGGCAGGCCTGATGCTAGCCAGTGTTGGTCTAGGGCTGGCCGAGTGTGGCCCTTCTAGCTCGGCCAAGATGCCGGCTAGCTCCTAAATTTGAGGTTAGGCTCTCATAAACATGGCCTGAAAACTTCCCCAGCCTTCGGTCTCCACTTTCTCCTCCTTGTGGGAGCTCTCTCCTTCCTCCTCCATAGCTTCTTCTTCTCCTCATTGTCGGTCACCACCTCTCCTTCTCTTAGCACCTTTTGTCCTATAGTTGGGGCAGTCTATAGCCATGGGCCTCCCCCTTGGCATTTAAAAACAAAACAATAGCACTCGGTCTAGGGTTAGAAATCTTTTGTAGAAAGGAGTAGTATTTGTAGGTGTTTACCCGTGGGGTGGTGCTAGGGTTTGGATGGCTGCCAATGCTTCTACTAGTGCTTGGCTTCCATGGTGGAAGGCTGGCACGTGTATTTCCCCTCCAAGAACCCGTGGCTGGTGGTGTTGGCCTCTTGCCAAAGCCATTCTTCAACTCTCTCTCGACTCGGATAGCTAGGGCTACAAGATCAGCATAGTCAACATAGTTGGTGATGTTGACTTGGTGTAGGATCTCCCTTTGTAGGTCGGTAGTGAACCTAGCTATTTTGGCCTCCTCATCCTCCTTGAGATCAAGTTTGGTCACCAGAATCTCGAGCTCCTTATTGTAGGCCTCCACGGTCATGTTCCGTTGTTTCAAAGTTTGAAGCTTTGTGTGCAAGTCACAGTTGTAGGCGGCTGGCACGAATCTTTTTCTCATCTTCCTTTTGAGCTCTCGCCATGACCCAATAGGGGATTCCTCGTCTCTGCGAACTTGTCCTTAAACTGGCTCCACCACAAAGCAGCATATCCAGTAAATTCAACTGTGGCGATGGTTACCTATTTCTATCGGAGTAGTTATGACACTCCAAGAAGTCTTCCATGCTTCTTTCCCAATCTATGTACTCATCGGCATCAACTTTGCCGGCAAACTTTGGCACCGTGAGTCTAAGGCTACTCACGTCATCATTGATTTCTTGAACCAACCTTCTGGCTCTCCGTTGAGGTCGTCGTAGGGCCCTCCTCTTTCTGCCTCTCGATCGGCAGCTCTCCTCTCCATCCGGGCTATGGCTTCTTGAAGTCCAACCATTTTTGAGCGATGGTGTTGATGTTGGTCTCCACATTATGTATTCTCTCTTCTGCCATGGTTATTGACGGGTATATATGCAACGAAAGCTACGATTCTTCTATCCCTCTTCTTAAGAATCAACTTACAAAGAAAGGAAATTAGGGCAAGGGTGGCCTTGCTTTTTGTTTTCTTTTTTCTACTCTTCTTTTGGTATTTTTCTTTGATGGATTGAACGACCACCAGCTTTTCTATTGCCTTACAAATAAACTCGAACAACAACTTAAAAGATGAAGTTTTCTAGAGATTTTTGTAAGAACAAAAACGTAAAGGATATGGATCCAAGTAAAACCTGGAAACTGGGATAGATTGGTGGTCCTTGTGTTGAGCCTAAGCTCTGATACCAAACTGATAGGAACCCTTGAGTCGGCTGTCCGAGACCCATCACTTTTGTTGGTGGGAACCACGGCTAAAACTACTCTGAGACCCAATGATGAACATTGTAATGCGTGCAATCAAATAACTGTCAAGCACAGAGCAGGATAGATCGTATTCCACGGGCCTCTTCTCTTTGCTTACTCAAATATGTTGGCAATTTTTATTCAGGAGAGAACAACTTGTGCGTGGTGTGAGTTCCACGACTTCTATACTAGAATTCAAGGTAAAATGAAATCAAATTAAAACGAAGAATGATTGATTGTTTGACTTAGACAGACGAAAGGCAAGCTTAGACTTCGAATCCCCCTTAGATCACCAGATCATTAGAAATCAACAGACCAGCGATTTTCAATTCTAGTTCATTTAGTTCACAGACACCACCATAACTCCTTACCCTTAGGTTTAAGACTGGCGAACGTTCGCTCTATCCGATTCTAACTACCAAGATTAATTAGTCGCCCGAGTACGGTCGCTTCTTGTGACGACAAAACTAACTGGTGCAATTACTAGTGATTAATGAGTTACTCTTGCAATGGATTAACCCTAACTGGTTCCTACGAAAGGCACACTCCAATGAATAGGTTAATTGCTTGATTTGGTGTTTTAAAGTGAGGCGAACATTCGCCACTATCCTCAACTTAACAAGAATCTAATCTAGGTGGCCAAACCAGACAAGAAACACAGAGAACAAAGAACAAATCAAACATGAAGGAGAAATTGAATGAATTTCGAATCTAATCACCGCCGATCTGTGACCGCTTCAAGGCCCTGGGTCACTTAGGGTTCATCTAATCTAAGCTCTACGAGTTTAGCTACTCATATTCAATACAGAAGAATCAAAGACGAACAAGGAATACATCTCAGGTAGAAAGACAGGAAGAACTGTAAAACCTAATTTTGACGAATCCGTGAAGCTTCGATCTGCTGGATCTTCCACTCCTAGCACTGGTTCTCCGAGATGGAAGGATGGCGTCACGATCCTTTCCTGGCTCCTCGAACCCTTTTTACTCTTCCTTTCTCTGATCTCAGTCTTGGAATTTTCGTCCAAAGTGTAAGTGTGTAAAAAGTCTATCTTTTCAGCCGGCGATTTTCTTCTTTATACTGTTCGCGTTTTGGCTGGAACTCAGCCAACTTTTCACTGAAAAGTTAGGAAGTTTTTGGTGAAAAACTTCCTTTAAAACGTCACTGATTTCGACTGCTTCTTTGTTCCAAAGTTTCCAAGAGTTTTCGGCGAGAACTTTGAGTTTTTGCCGAAAACTTCTTCTTGTATTGCTCTACCGATTTCTTCTGGAATTTTCACCAAAAACCTGCGAAGTTTTCGCCGAAAACTGTAGTGTAAAACAGGCAAGATTTGAGTTGGCTTGATTGACTCCTTGGATCGATTCCGATGCAATTCCTCGAGGTTTCAATGCCTTAGACACGTCCTTGGCTACCTTATTTGACGGGAAAAACCTGGTGCTATCATGAAAACACTAGAAAACCATCAAATAGAACCGAAACGGGCCAAAGTAACACAAATGGCACGAGATAGAGTAGTTGAGTGAATATTGGCTATTCTACCCTAAAAACCATGTCTTAAGCCAAGAAATGTCACTTAAATGAGGCTGATAATCACGTCAAATCGAGTGTCATCAAAATACCCCACACTTAAGCTTTTGCTTGTCCTCAAGCAATTGAATAGAACATGCTCATGTTCACAATTGATAAGATCGATTAAGTTGAAGTTCAAGCATGCACAATGAACTATTAGACATCTACTTCTAGAATAGAAACCTAACATGCATACTGATCAGCAAAAACAACCTGGTCTCACTTAAAACTGCACACGACAAGAAGTAGTAACCAATCATGCACGAATTTGACCTGACCGACCAGACTCCTCACACAGGAATTATTTTTTTTAATGAATAATTGGTTGCATTTCATCAAAAAACATTATGTACATCGAGTTCTCTAAAAAGAGAGAATGGAAAAAAACCTCACTCTAGTCCAAAATAACTAGAGAACCTATATACAATCTAAAATCATGCTCTCATCTACTCTACCCTCTGCAAAAAGTCTAATATCACTATTTACTCTCTCAATCATAGCACTTTGATCAGCAGTTTTACCTCCAAACATCACTTCTCATCGAATTCTCTATATAACATTTAGCAACGTTATCCATTTCAGCTGCTTAACTTTCCGTGTAACTGTAGAACAGCCCAGGATTCAGCAACACCAACTGCACTCTCCCAATTCAGTAACTGGAACTCCGGGAGGACTTTCTGTTGGGCAGTACTTTGGCGGAGGCTCTGGTGCTACTGCTGGGGCTTCTTGAACTCTAGATGCTGGGGCTTCTTCTAGGTCTGATGTTGAGTACAGTCCGGCTTCGGGGCTCTTGCTCACTCGGTCTCTGGTGCCCTTCCTTGCTATTTCCTTCATTTCCTCATGCTCTTTAGCTCCGTCGGTGGTGGCCTTAGCTAGGGAATGCTCCTGGGGCCATAAGGTCTCTAGGGCCAGTGGAAAACCTCCAAAGGCCTGAGCCATTCGTTGGCTCTGCCCTAAGTGCCGCTCGGTGCTCTCGGCGCCAGTGGCTGGTGCCCGTAGCTGGCTACTCTTCAAGCCTTCTCCCTGTTCCCCTGAGCCTTTCTTATTCTGCTTGGACCAGGCCTCTAGGAAGGTCCTTAGAGGTTCTCCAAGCGCTGACACTCGCTCTTGACTCGGTGTACGTCCTGAGGGCCTAGTCTTGGTGCTAGCCCGGAGTGGCGCCCAGGGCAGGGCATGTCTTCGGGATTCTCTTCATTTCAGCCACGACTTCCATCTTTCTTCTTTGGTGCTCTTCCAATAAGACCTTCAGGGGGTCCCAGAGTTTCCTAGCGTCATTAGGGTCCGTTAGAAATGCTCTAGGGCTGAAGGCTGAGCCCAGCTCTGGCTTTAGGCTCGGTGCAGCTTTGGGTGTCGGTGCTCTGGCCATGAATAGGGCTTGTTGAGGCCTTATGCTCATCCTGGCTTGCCTGACTCTCGAAGGTGGGATGTACTTGAACCTGGTCACATGTTTAGGCTTTACAAACCTCTGCATGGGCCCGGTTGTGGGTGCGTTGAAGCTCCAGATGCTTCTTGTACGGCCCTAAACTCCTCCCTCTCATCGTTGACCCGATGGGGTATAAGAATAGGCATTCTCAGCCTGGCTGGATAGATGGATCACTTCAGTTTACCAATGATGGTTTTCATTCTCCTTCGTGGAAGGATCCTATGTGGATGCGTCAGATGTCGTTCTCCCTCGTGGAAGGATCCTTAATGGATGTGTCGGGTTGATGAGATGGCCAGCGGTGGTGGTGTGGATAAATCCTTGGTGCCTAATAACTCGCCTAGAATAATGTTTTGTGCATGAATGTGTGCTTGTGTGATGTTGTGAACTTGGATGGCTATTGTGAACTGGTTGTGCATCACGTGTTGTGGTTGTATGTTACTTCGATTGTGCTTTATTATGTTGTGTGTGGATTGCGCATGAGAATGAAGAACTGAACCTATGTGATCACCTAGACTACTTTAGGATCTTAAAATCTAGAAGGGGTCAGGTCAGGTTCCATTGTTGATGTCTTGTGCGGAGTTTAGAACCGCTCCTTGGTTTAGGACAACGTGTAGGTAAGCCCGGTGGGTTCACTCAATTTCAATAGGAAATTGATCCCTTTCCCCTTTCAGGATCTCGTGGCTAGTGGGTGTGATTGTTGGAGTTCTGAGGAGTGGGTGGAGTTCGAGAAGTTCTGGCTTGAAGCTATGAGGTGAAGACTGGAGTATACTCGGAGTTGACTTGCTTTTCCTTTTCAGTTGACCATGGATATTTTTGGGGTTTTATGTACTTTTGTGTTTCTGTGGGATTTTTTTATGGATTTATGTGAAGTTTGGATTTGTACACGCTTTCACTTTTATAGATTTATGGAGGCCTCTCATGTTTACTTTTCCCTTTAAACCTCAGCTTTTACTTCGCCCTTTGTGTCAATTTTACTTAGTAATACCTGTAACCGTTCAACCACGGGTTTCAACGGGTTGATTTGGGACGGGCGGCACCCAAAAAAGTTGGCGATGACATATCATGGGTGTAAACGGACATCATCTTGCATGGCCCGAAATAACTTCAACTCCTCCTCATAGAAGTGATGTCCCCTAGTGTTGTGATAACAAAAAGTGCAATAGAAGATCATATGCAGGAACTGCCACTCGGGCACCTGATGGAACGATAAGGGACGGCGCAATGTTAAGACCGCCAGATATGCCTGTAAAGAGATGCCCACGCCCGGTTGGATCAGATAACCCTATGGTCTCTGAAAAAATGAAAATTTTCACCCCAAATTTTGGAATTAAAAAAAATATATATAAAGAAATATAGATTGATGATAATAATAAGTGCTGTAACAAGAGCTAGGTCGATCTGGCAACTCCAAAAAATATCGGTGAGAGCACTAGTAGAGGCACAATAGTATAGGAAGGGATCTCATTTGTTCTAGGAGTTGAGTCTTGTCTTGGTCGTAACTAGCAGTATGTCAAGTCATGGGTCTAGAGGCGAACAAAGGTTGAGTCCATTGCCACTTCACATATTACTCACTACTTCCATATTTAACCCCACCTTCACCTAAGCCCCATTACAACCCGTTCGAAAGACCTTTTGATTAGAGTTGGTGTTATAACGGGGGTGGAGACTGAGGTTGGACGTGCAAGCCTATGGTAAGTTACTTGTCTTTGAAAATGAATGAGTGCATAAACACGCCCCTAAACACGGAGAGTGAGGGTTCCCCATTACCAAATATGTCTGTGTGAGGAAGTCTAGTCTACTTAGTCGGCAATGTGCATGATGGGTGATTACTATTTGATGTGTGTAAAAAGTAGTGAGATCTAGAGTTGTTTGGTAGATGTTCTTACGCTTTCTAGATGGAACAGTGTAGGTTATATTGTTAGAGATTAAACTTCAATTTGGTTGATATTGTCACTTATGAATTTGAATCTGATTCCACGTTTTACTTTTTTGAGGACAAACAAAAGTTTAAGTGTGGGGTGATTTGATGATGTTAGATTTACCACGTTTATCCCACTACATTTGAGAGAAATTCACCTCTTTGTACACCTATTTGTGATAGTTTTTAGGAACTTTCGTGCAAATTGCGTGTTATTGTCCTCTGGCCCTCTTTTGGGTAATTTGATGTCATTTTGAGTTGTTTTTGTTGAGATTTCATGTAAACACATTGTGGAGAGACTTTCTACGAGCTCGACGCTTCAAATGGGGATCAATTTGGAGTTCGGACAGAGCGGTGATCATCAAAATAGCGAAAAAAATCCCCTATGAAGGATCAGGAAAATGTGTGCCTCGAAGCACACGAAAAGTGCGCCAGCGCACATTTTATGTGCAGCCAAGCGCACTTTTTTCCAAAATATGGATTTTTTGGATTTTGGGATATTTTGATAGTGTTGATTGGGATTTTCTGCTGAGTGTCCTTAGGAGTATGAATTTCCCTAATCGTTATGTCTCTTGGATTTACTTGTGCCTTAGTTCTACTATGCTTTCAGTTAACTTAAACGGCAGTTTGTGAGGTTATTTTCCTGCTAAGAAGGGGCTTAGACAAGGGGATCTGATTTCCCCTTATTTGTTTGTCATTACTATGGAGGTTCTGAGTTGTATGTTGGATTATGGAGCTTCCAAAGGGATTTTTGCTTACCATCCGCAAAGTAGAGGGGTCCTGACTCACCTTTGTTTAGCGGATGACCTGATTATTTTCACAAAAGGGGATATGAAGTCTATTCAAGGGGTGGTGCAGATCCTTAAACAAGTTTCATAGCATCTCTGGTCTCCGGTACAACCCTGACAAGAGTGAAGTTTTCATAGCAGGGGCTGATGATCCTACAGTGGAGATTATTGAGGAGATTAGTGGGTTAAAAAAGGGAGAATTTCCTTTCAAATACTTGGGGATCCCAATGACGGCTGGTAAACTCAAAAGAGCTGATTGTAAGACTTTGCTTGATAAGATAACAAAGCATATCACTAATTGGAAAACCAGATTTTTGTCCTACGCAGGTAGGCTTTAGCTTATAGAATCTTTTATTGGAGGCATACTCCAATACTGGATGGCTATCTTCCTCTTACCGTCAAATCTTATGGAGGATATTGAAATGCTTTGTAACAAGTTCCTATGGGGAAAGCTAGAGGGAGGAAAGGCAAAAATAGCTTGGAAGCATTTAGCATGGCCAAAAAAGGTGCTGGAATTAAAAGTCTGAAAAGTTGGAATATTGCTAACTGCACTAGGCATCTTTGGAACATCTTTGCAAGAGGAGGGTCTCTATGGGTAGCTTGGATCTACATGTATAGATTAAAAACTAAAAGCCTTTGGGATGTAAATGCAGACTATGGTTCTTGGAATTGGAAGAGAATCTTAGGACTTAGACAGTTAGTGAAGCCCTATATGTCTCAGGTCTCTCCTACTGAGTTTTGCTGGAATGGTCTGAAGATTGAAAAGTTTAAGCCTATCATAGTATGGAAAACGATCAGAGAGAAGCATGATTTAGTTTAATGGTATGATTTGGTGTGGAAGGGTTTCATCATCCCAAGGTTTAGCTTCATTTCTTGGACTGTTATGCTCAAGCGTATCAGATAGAGTGATGAAGTGGAATCCAACAATTGATAACACTTGTGTTTTCTGCTCAGCCCCTATTGAAACTAGGGATCATCTATTTTTTGAGTGCCTTTTACTTGTAACTTGGTAAGTAAAATTCTCCCCGAAGTACAACGATGAGCTAAGTGGAAGGATTGCATCTCATAAGCTGTTTCTTGGTCGAGGAAGAGCACGAGCAATTGGGTTAAAAGCTGAAGTGGAACATGGTGATTAACGCAGTTTGGAGAGAGAGGTGTTCAAGGGTGTTTTCGGGGAAAGTTTCTAATGTTGATGATTGTGTTTTGAGGATAAGGTGGGATATACAAGCTTTAAGTAAGAATAGATGAGATGAGTGTGAAATTTTGAGATGTATATAGAAGTATATAGACTATAGTTTCTACTTCATGCTTATTTCGATGAAATGAAACCAATTATTCATAAAAAAAACCCAAAATAGGGAGGAAAAATGATTACTTTTCATTCTTCATTGGAATTTCGACGAACCAGGCACTCTCGGTAGGAGTTTCTGATTTTGAAGAAACGATTGAGCGGGAGAAAGCTAGGATTCGTTCGGGAATTTCATTGAGTCATCAAGATTAGTTTATTCTGGAGTAAGATGTTTTTCTTCTAGGTTTTTTTTCTCTGTTGTATCTTTGATTTCTTCCAAAGTCCATGAGTAGCTAAACTCCTTAGGTTGTTCAGATTAGATGAAACTCTAGTTAGATTTTGTATGGATGATGTTGGGTTTTTAACCCGATTATGATAATTGAGGTTTATTCAAACATTTTATGCGATTTCTCATTAACCCTAATTTGAAGCTCTATGAATCTGTTGATTGACCATATCGTAGGGTTCTTGATTCATCTTTGATTTTGTGGTTTTGACCAAGGACGAGGAGTCATTCTAGAGTCTAGGAAGTCGTTAGGATTTGTCAGTATCTTGACCATAGGATCGGTTGACCTAATCTCTTTGCATTATCTATGTGGCATTTCATCGAACACCTTGTATGCATTCTTGAGAATTCTTAGGTTGTCTTGACCATAGGAACGTTTTGAATCTGATAGGATAGCGTCTCTACGACCTGACCAAGGAGTAGAGATTACCTAAGGAAGTGTCAAGTCATCAAGTCTGTTGAAACCGAAATTGCATTCCATCATCCGTCTTAATCGAGCTAGAGCGGATTTCGAGTATGGACAAAACACCTTAGTCATTCTTCGAAACCCAACTTGTTTACTTGCTTATTTGTTTAACTTTTTTATTCTTAGATAATTAGTTCACATTTGCCTCATCCTGCGCGAGGGGGTTTTTTCTGCTATTTCGATTATTCGCACTCCATCTGAACTCCAAATTGGTCCCCGTTTGAAGCGTCGAGCTCGTAGAAATGCTCTCCACAATGTGGGTAACCTAAAATCTCAACAAGAACAACTCGAAACGACATCATATGGCCCAAAAGAGGGCCAGAGGAAAATAATACGCAATTTGCACGAATGTCCCTAAAACTATCACAAATAATAGGTGTACAAGTACGGGAATTTTGCTCAATGTGGTGAGATAAACGTGATATAATCTAACGTCATCACGATGATTTCCCTTTCTCCAACAACCACTGCTGACGATTTTCCTTTCTTGCCGAATCCACCGTCACCACCAGCGAGAAAAACCACACCGACAAATCGTTTTCACACCCGACCCCATCTTGCCACCTTTTCCCCACCGCCGACCCCACCATGCCACCTTTTCCCCACTGTCGAATTCCCCACCGCGCCGCCCTCCTACCCACCACGTCACCTTTTCACCGCCGAATCCACCCCTAGAACGCTACCTTCTCACCGCCCAATCAACCCCCGCCACGCCGAAGGGCTAAGATTACTCTTAGGATGTACTAGGACACTCTCATTTTATACAAATACATGTACTAGGATACTCTTATAATGTACTAGGACACTCTTATGATGTACTTGGACACTCTTATGATGAAACGATGAATTGAGCCGACCAGAAAAATGAAAGGGGAAATCGGCTGTGATGTAATACGGCCGGAGAAGAACCAAAATTGAATCGGCCGGAGAAGGAGGAAAGAAACTGCGGTAGTTTGAGCTTGTTTTATATTAGAATTAGGTTTCATATTACACTTAACAAAAGAAACAACAGAAATAAAGAAAATATTATATCAATAATTAATTACCATAATTATTATTAGTCAATTGATTTATCATAATTTTCCGAATTAGTAATTATATAATGAATATTTAATATTAAATGGTTGGCTAGAGTGAATTTGGTTTAGTGGACCAAATTAGGATTTAGTCACTGTAAAAAATGCCCTCTTCGCAATACCTCCTCAATTTATCTCTATCACCAACTCTTCGTATCCTACCTCTGATATCTCTCTTGGTTGGTGTGCGGATGTGTCCAGATTTAATATTACGAAGAGGTCATTTGGAACGGAAGGACCCAAAGGGCGAAGCTTTTCTAAGTAAGAAGAGGTAAAAAGAGTGTCTTATAGTATTTCCTTAGAGTGGCTATTTGTTAAGTTGACAAAGTAGAGAGGACAAATTGCTATTTTATAAATTTCCTTAGGGTCCGTTTGGATAGGTGTATTTACATTTGGGATTTGGTATTTGGTATTTCAAATACCAAATTTAGTGTTTGGATACAAATAAGAAAATGTATTTGTATTTGAGTCAAATACACCCTTGAATTTGAACTTCTTAAATCATGAATTGAAATACCTCTTAAAACATAGTGATTTCAAATTCACATCAAACACAATCAATTAATGACTCATATCTCAAGATAATTAAAAAATAAATATACACAACTACTTTCTTTGCTAGATAGCATATTCAAGCATAGAAACTTTGCCGATATATTTTATTTTCCGTCAAGAGTTTTGTCACAAGATTCCGTCGCCAAATATTTTGCCGCCCAAATTCTACCAATTAGGGTTTCAGGTTCTGCCGCCAATTGTTTTTCGCCAGATTCCACGTTTAGGGTTTAGGTTTCCGCTGCCAAAAAAATTTATGCCAAATTCCACTGCTTAGGATTTAGGGTTCCGCCGCCAAATATTTTCCGCCAGATTCTACCATTTAGGTATAGGTTTTCACCGCCAAACTCCATTCTTTATGATTTTGGGTTCACCGCCAATTTTTCGCGAAATTCCACTTTTTAGGGTTTAGAGTTTCCCTTCCAAATATTTTCCGCCAGGTTCTACCGTTTAAGGTTTAGGATTTCACCGCCAAATTTTTTCCATCAAATTCCACTTTTTAGGGATTAGGGTTCCGCGTCCGCCGCTAATTTATTCTGCCAAATTTCACTCTTTAGGGTTTAGGAATCCACCGCAAGATTTTACAGTTTAGGGTTTAGGTTTTTCACGCTAAAATTTTTTTGTCAAATGCCACTCTTTCTTTAGGGTTACGCCGCCAAATTATTTTTGTCAAATTTCACTCTTTAGGGTTTAGGTTTTCACCGCCAAATTTTTTCCGTCAAATTTCACTCTTTAGGGTTTAGGATTCCGCCTCCAATTTTTTCCACCAAAATTCACTCTTTAGGGTTTAGGATTCCGCCCCAAAATTTTTTTCGCCAAAATCCACTCTTTAGGTTTTTAGGGTTCTGCAACCATATCTTTTCCACTAGATTCCACCATTTAGCGTTTGAGATTCTGCCACCAAATTTTTGCTGGCAGAATCCATCATTTAGGGTTTAGGTTTCTACTGCCAGATTCCACCATTCAGGGTTCAGGGTTCTTTGGCCAATTTTTTGTCGCAAAATTGCACCGCTTAGGGTTTAGGATTTTGCCGCCAAATTCCAATGTTTACGGTTTAGGTTTTTGCCGCCAAATTCCACATTTAAGGTTTAGGGTTCTGCTTCTGAATTTTTGTCGCTAGATTTCATTGTTTAGGTTTTACAGTTATACCACTAGATTGCACTATTTGAGGTTTAGGGTTCTGCCATGACATTCCACTATTTAGGGTTTAGGATTTTTGTCGTCAAATTTTTTTTGGTAGACCTTTTTCGGCAGAAAAAAATCGATCATCAAATATTCATTGTCGGGAAATTCCTTCATCATACTTTTAGTCAGACTACCAAAAATCGTGTATTGATTTAGAAATACACACAAAAAAATTTAACATTCAAACACATGAAATTCAATTACATGAATTTTAATTACATGCATTACAATTACATGAATATTAATTACCAAATACAAATTCACCTATCTAAACAGAGTCTTAGTGGAATAATTACCCAATAGTTTAAAAAATGAAATATGCAGGTCCAGAACTAGAGACAAACCCGTCTTTCTTCACAGACACTCATCTCTGTTTTTCTTTGTATACAGTCATCATCATCACGCTTGTTCCTACCTTTTAATATAATATGTTTACACTAGAGTCTACAAAGTGGTGTTATCTTGTTATTATTATATTCTTATTCCATATCGGTATCGCGAGAAGTAACATGTTATTCAATATTATATAATTTGTCCGCTCCGCTGCCATCTTTTTCATCATCCATTTTGTGGGTTAATCGAATTTCAAAATAACATTTTGGAAGAGGTCATTAGTCTTTTTAGGTGTTATATAGTTGAAAATTCGAACCTCAAACACCACAGAAGAATTGTATTCCTACCATAGGATACTAGAAATATACCCATAATTTCTTTTCTTATTGATTACGCAACGTAAGGAAGTGTTGTTTATTATTTAAACTTGTATATATATATATATATTATAATATATACTAGTATTTTGCCCGCCCGTCGGCGGGATCCAAACTCCAAATAATATATAATTCTAAATTTTGGAGCAAGTAACAAATAATATGCAACAAAAAATATTATTAAAAGATAAATTACCTCGATCGTTATAACTTAGTCTTAATACTCGAAAATTTATAAAATTAGTATATGATCCGCCCAGTTTGGACCGGTGGATCAATACTGTGGGTTCTTTGGAGGTTGAGGCAATGAATCCGTCCTCGGAGTGTCTCGGCGGATGGTACCTTGCAGGGTGGATGTGCAAGGGGTTTAGTACATGCAAGGTGACAAGTATGTGGATAATGTAGGGAGAATGGTTACAGAGAAGTACCGGGCGAGAGCCCTTTTGTGTGGGCGGAAACCGATAGCCTTTAGCGTACAGCGTGAAAGCTTGTAGTATCAGGCGTATGGTCCCAAGTCTGTCGTTCTTCTGAATGGGGGACCCTGTTATTTATAGGTCCCATTGGTCTGGCAGGGTCCACGTGTCCTGCTCTGGGTGGGCCGCAGCGAGTTCACCGTCAACAGTAATGGCGGTGGCCAACTGTAGCTATGACAGGTGATCCTTTGGCTGAGGTGGACAGAGGACCGCCCTGGAGATACTCGACCGCCCTGACCATGTTCGAGGGCGGATTCAACTTGGGCCTATCAATTGCCCCCAGTATGGTCTGGAGGCCGCGAGAGGCTCGAGGCGATACTATGGAACTGCTTCGAATGCCTTGGAGTGATGGACCGCCCTCATCATGTACGAGGGCGGATACGACTCAAGGGCCCATCAATTGCCCCCAGTATGGTCTCGAGGCCGTAAGAGGCTCGAGGCGATATTATGGAACTGCTTCGAACACCTTGCAGTGAAGGACCCGCCCTGGCCAATGGGGGGCTTGAGTTCTAGCTTGTCACCGATGCTGTTACCGGTGGCCGAAACTTGCATGCGTCCCACCCTTTGTGCAGGCTACTAGCCTATTCGCCCACTGCCTGGGGGACACGTGGCACGATTATATTTGGCGACGTTTCGCTAAACCACGTCACTTGTATAAATAGAGGTTCTCCCCCCTTCATTTCGGCACTTCAGCTTGTCAACTAAATCCTTGAGAGCTTCCGCCCTAACCAATTTTCTTGAGCTTGTCCGCCTTGTCCTTACAACTTTCATCAAAGATGCCTTCTGATTCTGAGTCGTCTTCCTCCGCCGAAGCAAGTAGGTTTCTTTGAATATTCTTTCATTCAATCAATTTCTTTTGTGTCCGCCCATTTGTTTTTTTTTTTCTTTCGCATTTCTGCTTGCATGTGAGATGTCGTCTAGTGGTCATCATCCTCCGTGGATTATGACCTTTTAGAGAGTGTGTTGAGAGGCATGCGGGAACGTCGACGCTCTGCCGCCCGCCCGTCCCAAGAGGACGGGACAAGCACGGCTCCGGGTATCCGCTCGCCCCCTGGTGTTCGTTCCTCCTCCTCTTCTGATTTGTGCCCCTTGTCCTTCTGTTGTAGGAGGTTATGATGAAGGGAGGAGAGGAACGGGGGCGGATGCGTCGTCCTTATCTTCGTCATCGTCATCTCCGTCTCGTCACTCGAGTCCGCCTCTGTCCCCCGAGCCTGTCAGGGAAGAAAAGTTTGATGAGGAAGGGTCGGATGCAGCGGATCCCAAACTCAAAGGGCAGATGCCTTATCCGGAGGATTCCGACATAGTCTTCAACCCGTACGCCGACTTTGACATGGAGTACACCTCACTGAGGATGCTGATCCGCTGCCTTCCCCTTCGGCGGAGCAGCTCCGCCGTCAGGCAGAAGCCAGGTTCAAGAAACCCAACTCAAACATTGTTCGCCGGTTCGCGTCGTGGCAAGCCGGATTCACCAAGGAGTCTTGGGGTTTTGATCTTGACACCGGGGCTGTGGAGAAGTATGGGTACAGGATCAGAACTTGGGAGCAGATGTGGGAGGGGTCTCCCGCAGACTGCCGGGAAGTGTTCGGTCCGGGATACTTTCCATATGTCAAGACGAACGCCCTGGCGAAAGTTTTGAACGATTGTGACATGCCCCAGCGCTTCTCGTACGCTGCCCCTGCCGACTTTGCTCAATCGGAAACTGTCCACCCGGATGGATGGGCGTTTGGGTGGAGGCGCTTATGTACGGTCTCCGTTTCCCTCTGGATCCTTGGAGCTGGATGTCTTGGATCTGCTAGGAGCGTCCTTGGGAGCTCTCCAACCCCACGCCTGGGCAGTCATGGCAGCGTTTCAGGTGTCATGTGTGAAGAGGAATGTCGCTCCCAGCGCCCGAGTATTCCGCCATCTCTACAGAGCCAAGATTAACCAAAATGGTATTACTTTCTCAAAGAGGATGGCGCACTCAGGGAGCGGAGTTTATGGTGCCATCAAGGCGGACTCCGTGTGGTGGCACAGCTTTTTCTTTGTGAAAGCTGATTCGCCGGAGGATGTGTTCTGGCGGAGCGCCTTCGACCCACATGGTCTTATGGGGCCATCGAGGTGTTCAATAACCCGGCCGCCTTCAGGAGAATGATGCTGCCATTGTGAACTGGGTGAACACCTGGAATTACAACTGAAGAAGAGGGGCCGGACCGTCCTGAAGGCCTGGCTAGGCGGCGGTGGTGAGCGGACAATTTTGAGAGCGATGCTTCTGTAGTTGGGGCCCTTAGTGTGTATCCAGTCTTATTCTTCTCAAATGCCTAACATGTTTGCTTGTTTTGACTTGGTGCAGAGAACTCCATCTTCGCGCGCTGCTGAATGCCAGGATGCGGGGGAGCGTCTGCTGATACTCAGCCGCAACCTGAAACTTCGGTGGCGGATCAGCAGGAGGGAACGCGAAGCGCACGAAACCGCCACCCAGAAAAAGAGAAAGCGGATAAGGATCGCCTGGAGAAACGAACCGAGCCGGCCAGGAGTCCGCCATCGCGAAGGATAAGGCAAAGCGCCGTAAGACGTTAGCCAAGAAAGGATTCCGGGAAGAGAAAACGGTCGGAGAGCTCTTCGAAACCCAGGCTTCTTCTGGGGAGTACAGCTCCGCCGCCTTCCGGCGATGCAGCCCCCCCTAAGCGGCAACGAGATTCTCACGCGAGCCGCTCTCCAACTGGCGGCCGACTGGGACATCGACCATCCCCGGTCGGAGGAGGGGGTTCGCAGTATGGCGATGGAGCAAATGGCGATTGGAGCCAGGGTAAGATCCCTTTGCGATGTCATACACTAGTTTTGTCCTGCTATTTTTTTTGTAAGTAATTTTTGGATTGCTTGTGTTTGCAGCTTTTGGGAACGCCGGCGCACTGCTTTTGGCGGATAATGCGCTTAGGGCCGAGCGGCCCCAAGGTGCTGAGGAGCTGGAAGGCCAACTGCGGGAAGCTCGGGCCGCCACTCAGCAATGGAAAGCCAAGTATTCCAGGGCGAAAAAGGAAATGGACGAGGAGGCGGCGGCTCGCTTCTGGTAACTACCTCTTATGAATTGGATTTGATCCGTGTTGCGCACGCTAACCAAGCCACTGAACACATGTTTGGACTTACAGGCGGGAGCAGCAGAAGCGCTACGAGGTGGAGGCGGCCCTGTCCCAGGCGGAGGCGGATAAGGATGCCCTGAAGGAGCAGGTGGTCCTCTTAGAGACCGACAGGGCGGTCATGGCCGAGGATTGGGGCCAAGACAAGGACCTGGAGAGCCGCGGCCTTGTTTTGAAAGAGACAGAGGAGACCCTTCAGGCGCTGAGGGCGGACGTTGAGAAGGCGGTCGCTGAGAAGGCTGAAGCGGAGTTAGGCGGACCGGGTGCAGGGCGCTCTTGACAACACCCTCACTGCCGTCCGCCATGAAACTCCGACGGGGGAACATCGATTGTTCCTGGAACCAGGAGCAGATGTTTCGCTCTGCGTCCCGGCGGTTGATGGCGCAGGAGTTTAAGGAGGAGTCCGCTGATTCTCAAGTGCTCTCCTCGGACCGTCGCAAGGAGCTGTTGCTCGGGCGCACTCCGAGGTGACTCTCCGGCACAAGGAGCTGAAGAAGAAGGCTCGGGCTGAGAGGTTCCCCGGCGGGAAAAAATGGGATTCATCAGGCAGGGCGCGAGTAATTCCATGTCTTGTAAATTTGCTCGTTCTTTTCGGCTCCTTGTCTTTTTACAAACGTATCATCCGCCATGTCAGGATGAGAAATGAAATGCCATTGTTATCCAATTGTCATCCCTTTTTCTTCTCTCTTTTTGTTTGTTTGCGTGAAATTCGCATGATTACTGAGATAAAATTTCCCTTAGGGAAAAACTGGACAACGAAGTGTTGGGTTCCGCCCTGGGGAAAACTGAACTCAACGAGGTGTTGGGTTCCGCCTTGGGGAACCCGAAGTTGGAGGGAATGTGGGTTCCGCCTTGGGGAACCGAACATGATGACTAGATTCCGCCCTGGGGAAAACTGAACTCACGAGTGTTGGGTTCCGCCTTGGGAACCCGAACGCTGATGAAGTAGATTCCGCCCGTGGGGAAAAACTGAATTCAACGAAGGTTGGGTTCCCCTAGGGGAACCCGAAGTTGGAGGGAATGTTGGGTTCCCCTTGGGAACCCGAACACTTGATGAGCTAGATTCCGCCCTGGGAAAACTGAACTCACGAGGTGTTGGGTTCCGCTTTGGGAACCCGAACGCTGATGAAGTAGTCCGCCCTGGGGAAAACTGAATTAACGAAGAGTTGGGTTCCGCCTAGGGGAACCCGAACGCTGATGAGCTAGAATCCCCTGGGGAACCGAACTTGGCACAGGGTTAAGTTCCTTCTAGGGGAGTTCGAACCCGGCCATGCTTTTAAGAGTACTTGTGTTTATTGATACATAATATCGTATATATCCTTGAATGAAACTGCCTTCCTTTCCTTACATATACTCCCTTAGGGGTTGCCTTTAAAATAACCAAGCCCAAAAGTAAAGCAAGGATGGAAAGTTGCAGAGTGAGCTAGTCCTCGTTTTTCATTGGCACTGTACTTCCGCAAGTGCATGGCGTTCCATGTCTTGTGTTATGGGTTCGCCGGTTAGGGTGTTCGAGTTTAAAGGTGCTTGGACCGATCACTTCACGTACCTTGTATGGCCCTTCCCAATTGGCGTTTAGTTTGCCTGTTGGGGGACCGGCCGAAAAACCTTTCGAACTACCCAGTACCTTCTTCCAGGTGATGAGGGCGAAGATGAGCGTTGTATCGCCTAGCCAATTGTTCCTTTTCAGCTACCAGGCGGATAGCTGCATCCTCCCTTCGTTTCTTCTAACATGTCCAGATTATGATGTAAGCCTGCATCATTGTTCGCGCTTGGTTGAAATGCTGAATCCTAAGGCTATGGCAGATTAACCTCCACGGGTAGGACTGCTTCGGTTCCATATACCAGGGTGTAAGGGGTTTCATCTGTGGCTGTTTTGTACGAAGTCCTGTGCGCCCATAGGATGTTGGGCAACTCATCGACCCATTTTCCCTTAGCCGCATCCACTCTCTTCTTCAATCCTTGCAATATGAGCTTATTGATGGCTTCCGCCTGCCCGTTCCCCTGGGATATGCCACCGACGCCAAGCGAACCATTATTTTGAACTCTTCACAAAAGTCAAGGAACGCCGTGCAATCAAACTGAGTGCCGTGATCGCAGACAATCCTAGAGGAAGGCTGAAGCGAGTGATGATGTTTTCAACACGAACTTCTGCACCTGATGTGCCGTGATGGAGGCGAGAGCTTCGGCTTCCACCCACTTGGTGAAGTAATCCACCGCCACGATGATGTACTTTCTTTTGCCCACCGCTTCTGGGAATGGTCCTAGCAAATCCATCCCCCAGAAGGCGAACGGCCATGGCGAAACTATCGGCTGGAGAGCGGTGGAGGGCAGGTGGTGCGTGTTAGCGAATAGCTGACACTTGTGGCATCGTTTGACCAGCTCTTCCCAGTCTGGCGGATTGTTGGCCAATAGTACCCCTGCAATAATACATTCTTTTCCAGGCTTTTGGCGCCAATATGCATCCCGCATACGCCTTGGTGGATTTCTCTCAAAGTGAAAGAAGCTTCCTCATCACTTAAACATCGCAAGTAGGCCCTGTCGGGATTACGATATATTTCGCCGTCCAGCAAAACGCACCTCGCCGTCTTACGAATCTTAGTGGCCAGTGCTCGGTCCGCGGTAGGGCGTCTGTTTCAATGAAAGTTCGTATGGCGTACGCCAAAACCGTGAGTTGGTGCTGGGGCGGTGTTAGCTTTAACGGTTGGGCGCGACGGACCCCTACACTCATCCTCTTCTCTTTCTTTCTCCACGGTGATCCATCCTGTCCTCTCGAAGCGAGAGCGGTAAGCGAGCTTAGAGAGTGCGTCGGCGTGGGCGTTGTCTTCCTCGCCACCTGATGGATCTCCGTTGTTTCGAAACCCTTGAGGGCGGGCTTGGCTTGATTGTTGTACGGGGCCAGAGTTTCCTCCGGACCTCGTACGCCCCACTAAGTGGTTGACCACAATGGCGGAGTCGGGAAAATTTTGAGATGGGATACTCCCAAGGTTTTGGCCATTCTAGCCCGCAATGAAATGCCCCGTACTCCGCCGCATTGTTGGTTCGTGGCCTGTTGAAACGGAGGGGGTTTCGTGTAGACTCCTGGGGGCTTTTTAATACTATACCCGCTCCCGCTCCGTTCTTGCTCGATGCCCCATCCACGTAGAGCTCCCAGTTAATCATCCGGGCGTCCTTCCCCCCGGACACATCCTTCGACCAAAAATCAGCCAGAGCTTGTGCTTTGATGGCTGTCCGTGGTGTGAAAGTGTACGTCATACTCGCTGAGCTCTACCGCCCATTTGGACATGCGCCCTGCCACCCATGGATCTGAGAGCTGCCTTGAGTGGTAAGTTCGTCAGACGTGGATGTGTGAGCATGGAAGTATGGGCGCAGCTTCTGGAGGCGATAATCACCGCGTAGGCTGACTTCTCCAATGGAGAAAATACCTGGATTCGGCATTTTTTCTAAGACTTGCTCGTGTAGAAAACCGGGCGTTCTTCCTTGTCCATCCGCTTCACGAGAACTGAGCTGACAGCTGTAGCCGCGATGGCGACGTACAGGTATAGCTCATCCCGGGAATCGGGGCTGCATTAGCGTCGGCGGGAGGTGGTGAGGAATGCTTTGAGTTCTTCAAAAGCCTTTGAACATCTTCCGTCCATGAGAACTTGGCCGCCGTCTTCAGAATGGCGAAGAATGGGCCTGCCCTCTCGGCGGACTTCGGGATGAATCTGTCATTGCCGCTAACCGCCCCTGTCACGTTTGACATCTCTGACCGTCTTGGGGGGTGGTGTTTGTATGATAGCTTCTATCTTTTTGGGGTTCGCCTCGATTCCCCGCCTGGTGATCATGATCCCAAAAAACTTCCCTGAGGAGGCGCCGAAGACGCACTTCTTCGGATTCAAGCGAAGTTGGAACGCCTTCAAGGTCGAGGTTTTCCGAAGGTCTCCAGGTGG
>JAVBHU010000487.1:0-20910 GCA_034768395.1 Linum lewisii | reverse complement strand
GCAATTTGTCAGAACAATTTCATCAATGCTGACACCAGGAGCAAAGTCTGGAGGCTGATTTGGGAGATGGTCACTAGTTATATATGGAGAGAAAGATGCTCCAGGTTTCATGGGAAGCGTGGTACTTTGGTGCCTTCTTTGATCTCAAGGATTAATGAGGACCTACTGCACTTTATTTTGGGTAGAAAGGATGAGCTTAGTTTGCTAGCCTTTTGTAGTTTGTATAGCTCTTCTTAGTCCAATAGTTTGTACAGAACTTAATTTCTAATTTGATGAAATGAAAACCCTAACTTTTCATAAAAAAAAAAAATAATTCACGGTTTTGGTTAACAAAATCCCTCATATTGTAATTGGGTTTAGGTAAATTTGAATTTGAGGTTTATGAGAATTAATGCGGTTTCTCACTTTGGTGTGCGATAGACTGTAACTGGACTCATTGTTCTAGAAATGACTCTTCTGTAAGGGAGAAGAAGTAAACAATTGGACTTTTGGAGCCCAGAGAAGCATTGCGGCGGCCGGGAACTGTCAACGACAAATGAAGAGTGGAAAAGGAAGAAACTACATTTCTAACCAATTGGCTGAAAAGGTTCGGTACTAGCATTCTTTATGACCCAATCGGCCATACAATTCAATCTTCTAGGAAAGAAATGAATGTCGATACCCGAGATAGATCTCACAATATCCACGATGTTTCTAAGGAAACCGTAACATTCCCAAACCATCTTTCTTTGGGTTCTTTGAGACAGTTGGTGATCAGTTTGTAGTCGGAGAAGATTGTACAGTTGAGGGGGAGATGAGTTACCATATGCTTCTGTTTCTACCAGAGCGTGAGCTTCGAGACTATTGGAGAAGAGTACATGACACGCCCCGATTGACCATCACACACTTGATCCTTGGTAATAGTAATGACTAATAAGGAAAGAGATAATTACATAATTTAAATTTAAATCATGTTATTATCTCTTTCCTTATTAATGACAACACTATAAGTGGCCTTCTGTGATGCGATCGAGAATGAGCCAGCACAGTACACGTTTAGGTGAGAGGTTTTTGGCGGTGGATAAATGTGGGGACGGGGTGGGGATAGGCGCCGAGAATGGAGTGTGAGAGTGTCTATATTGGAGAGAATTTTTCCAAGAAGCAACCACTACAAAAAATGCTGCATTTAATAGCGGCAGAAACAACGTTTAACAGCGGCCAGGGCCGTTTGTTAAAATAATTTAACAGCGGCCAGAAGCCGTGTTAAAATGACCAATGCTAAAAGTATTTAACAGCGCGACTGCCGCCGTTAAATAGGCGCGGTTAAATTGATTTATTTAACAGCGGCCTATAGCCGCTGTTAAATGATGCCGCCGATTAAAGTAATAGCCGGAGCTCCGGCGATTGAGCCGGAACTCCGGCAGTCATCGTCGTCGTCGTCCTCCTCCTCCTCTTCTTCCTCCTCCTCCTCCTCCTTCTCCTCTTCTTCCTCCTCCTCCTCTTCCTCTTCCTCAACGCGGCTGTCCTCTTCCTCGACGCAGGCGGCTCCACCTTGATCGGAAGAAGAAGAAGAAAAGAAAAAGAAAAAGAAGAAAAGAAAAAGAAGAAGAAGAAGAAAAGAAAAAGAAGAAGAAGAAGAAGAAGAGGAGAAGAAGCAATGGTGTTCTTGAAGAAGAAGAAGAAGAAAAAGAGTTATGGAGAGAAGAAGAAGTGGCGGCGGCAAAATTCCGACGGCGGCGGGATCGCGGATCAGGGGGAAGAAGAAGAAGAAGAAGTGGCCGATTAGGGTTTCTTTGGGAGAAGAAATCAGGACCGTTGATATTAAATCAACGGTCCTGATTTCATTGGGAGCTATCCGCGTACATCTGTTTCAGCCAATCAGGGCTTAGTATTTTAACAGCGGCCGGAAGCCGCTGTTAAACTCTTTAATTTAACAGCGGCTAAGTGGCCACTGTTAAATTTCCCATGTTTTTCAATTTAACAGCGGCAAAATTCTGGCCGCTGTTAAGCTTCTGCTGTTAAATTGACATTTTCTTGTAGTGAACATTGATGGTAGTCGCTTCAGTCGTCCTCTGAGCCATCGGGGGTTGATTGTGGAACACGAGGGCATTCCTGGATTTCCTAACACTCTAGCCGGTAGCAACCACCAATTTGAAATCAATGTTTCCTAGAATATCTTGGAGACCAAAAAAACCAACCAGTGAGAGAGTCAACATTGTCAGGTAAAGGGAGGGAGGGACAATCAAGGTCCCAAGAGAGGAAATCATGATGATATTGAAAAAGACAGTGAATGATGGATTCTTCCTGTTATGGCAGAAAAAGACAACGGTCGGATCTAGCACACTTTCGACAAAAAAGTTTACTTTTGATGCAACTATCCCATATGTGTGGGTTGCTTTTGATCCATGATAAGAGATTTTACCAAGGTCGTATTCCACCGGGTCCTCTCATAAACCATTACTCACACTTCTCATAGACGGTCTAGACATTTGAAAATGGTTTGGTTTGATAAGAAATTCAGAACAAAAGCAAAGATTTGCAATACTAACAAAGATTAAACAAGAGAGAAAGGTGGCTCAAATCAAAGACAAAGGGGGTTCTCTTGGTGGGTAGTTTCATCATGCTCAAGAGGACTAATTGAACAAACAAGCCAATCTAGATCGAGTTTGCATTCGGATGACCATGCATTTCACTTCAATAGACTTAATGCACTCTCGTAGCACCAAATCCCTATCTTAATACCACTCAACTTAGGCTCTCGCTCTCAAGCTAAGTGAAAAAGGATGCATTCTAAGTGTTTGATGAAATGCCAAAACACAAGACCCTCTCTTAAGACTCTTTGACCATAAGGCTAGGAACAACACTCTCATATCAATGCCCTAACACTAAGAGATTCACCAAAAAGCCTTTTCAAACTCAATTGAATGAAAATCCACATGTACACCAAGTGTTCGATAAAATGCCCAAGAGAGAAATCAAGTGAAAATGGTTGAACAAGATGATCTAATCTCTTAGAACACACTCACTTCAATCCCTAGACCTACAATCTATGCAATCCAAGCACTCTCATGCATCAAATCACATTGAATGGACCAAATCAAGCAAACATGGCATAAAATGGCATTAAGAACAAGTCTAGAATCATCCTCATACAACCAAGATCAATCATGGCAAGTTCTATACAATCATCCCTCTATCATAGCACAACTAATCTACTCATCCAAGATGAACCTAGGAACTTAGCCACACATGGCCAAGGGAGTAAGGAAAAGAGAAAGGAAGTTGATCACCAAGAACACCATGGAGTGGATCCTTGAATCAATCTTCAAATCTCCACTTGTAAGCTCCTCTCCCAAGGTTTGTTGACTTCAATCCAAGCTCCAATTAGCTCCACTTAGCTCCAGAAATGAGTCCTAGGGTTTATGGGGTCGTGGGTATGTGTTTGGGGTTCAAGAGAGATGATAGAATATCTAAAAGATCCCAAAAAATCGTCTTTAAATAGGATTCTGCTGGGCATACACACGTCGTGTATAACTACACGTCGTGTACCCTGAAAAGTCTGCACAAATCATGATTTTCCCTTGCTAGTTTCTCCCTCATCCAAGCTCCAATTTGGCTTCCGTTTCGTCCTATGGACTCCTTGTCATCTCTACTACAACGTCCTAGCCTGAAATGTACACAAAAGAGACTACAAAGCACGTCAAATGGGGCCACAAGTGACCCCGGGCGACAATAACTCAACTTGTGCAAAAGGGCTTGCATGCAAACTAGGACGGATGAGGACCAAATCACGGAGAAAACAAGGACATAACGTAGGATAAATATGTATGAAATAAGGTCACATCAATCCACTTGTCCCCCGTCTCAAATAGACCAACATTCACTCTAAGGCACAAGGATGAGGTGGAAGGGATCCAATGGTATTTCATAATGGTTTGTTCAGCTAGAGGAGTCAACGAAGTTATGGTACGAACGGTAACAGCGTACTGCATCCTTTCAGTACACCCCTGGTTTGGATGGAGGGGAGTTGTGGTTCGATTTTGGGACGAAACCTATTTTAAAAGGGTAAAAGTTGTAACGACCCATGTTCTGCCGAACCCTTGAATCGGGTCAAAATTTGAGTTGGGCCAAACATGGACACAACGGCCATTACAACTGGTGCAATGGCCATTGTGGTAAACAAGCTAACATGTGTTATCATGCAAGGCAACAAACGTTACAGGCAGGATGCAACTACCGTTACAAGCATGTATAACGGCCGTTACAAGGCACGGTAGACCAGGTTTTTTTTTACAGAATTAGTCAGGATTTTTTTAAAAGGGGATTGAGGTTTTTGTCGAGCAACGAGAAGGAAGAAGGTTTCAGGGGGAACAACGAGTGTTCTTCGTTCAGCTGTGGAATATCAAATTGAGGTTTCAAATATGAAAGCCTTCTTGGTTCGGTAAGTGAATTTCGTCTCGGTACTTCTCGTAAGGGTTTTTTACGTGTGAATATCAAACACAGTTCTTGGAATGGAAGATTGAGAACCGACTCGTGTGAAGGTTTCGTCCGTGAAAGGTGAGGGTTTTTTACGGTTTATTAGGGGTTCGGGGAATTGGTTCAGTTTCGAGTCTAGTCACTAGATGGATAGACGAGATAAGGGTAAGGGTAACTAACGGCTATTAAGGGTTTCAGTTCTGGGCACAACTAGTGACCGGGGTATGGCATAGTAGGGGATTACTGCCCCGCCATTAATAGGTTAGTACATGATTTTAGTGTTGGTGGCCCACCCTTGGATTGCGGTCCCTAGGTAATGATAAAGGTAAAAGTTTTTGTGACATCCTAGGAAAATCCCACATCAATAAAGCACGTGGGAGATCTATGGGCTATGTAGAATAGTTCAACCTTAACTGACATGACGCGTTTTGTGATGTAGTGGTGGGGGTTTGACCTTGAGAGAAGGAGGACATGAGTTCGAATCCCACCAACACCCAAAAAACAAATCCGTGAGGGCTGAGCCCAAAACTGACAATATCTCGTCAAAAAAGGTTGGGATGTTACAGTTTTGGTGGTCCTTAGCGACCATACAAGGAGGTCCTCAGTGAACGGGAATTATAGGATCAATAAGTTAGGGGATGTTAGCACTTTTAATGAATGACTTAGTGGAGGTGATCTCTTACCTTATCTTGGTAAGGATTTACAGGATTGTCTTTATGAGGGGATTTACGTTTAGCAAGGTTTGAGATTGCGGGTTAGACACTCAGTCATTAGCACTGATCCTCTTTTCTCTATTTTTTGTAGGCCCGACCCAGACATAGTGCTGGCCTGTTTCCAGCACAGGGCCCCCAAAATTATGGGGGCCCCTAAATATTGGTCTGTTAATATAATTAATGGTGAACGCTTCGGTACGCCACTAAAAGTGACGTACTGAGTATGTCACTTTCTGTGAATTAATCTGGAACGTTCGTTTTAATGAACAGATCTGAACCGTAAAAAATAAAAATTAATTATATAACTTAATTGCGTATGTCTAATGAGGTCTCCATTTTTTTTCACTTACCAATTCATCACTCAATGTATTATATTTGTTCCATCAACTCACAATTAGTTTTGGTTTTCAATTTGGTTTATAAATGAGTTAATTGACAGATTCATCAGTATCACCCCATCTAACTCCATTTTACAGTTTCATTCTCATCCTATTCTCCGACTATCATTTTCTCCGACCATATTTCCTCTCTTCTACCTCCGACGCCGTCCCCGCCTCCGACTGATGACGAAGTTCCGACGAGTCATCTTCTCTTCAGGCTTCATCTCTTCACCTCTTGGAGCAAATACCAAAAGGGAAGAGATTAGAAATCAAAATCCCTAATTTCTATATCCTCTTCACATCTGGACACACAAGCTTCAGCTTCAAGATCTCTTCAATTCCACAGGACAAAAGATTTCATGAGGCCGCCGAAGAGGTCGATCCACATGCTAACGACGTGGGTGCGGCTGGGTCAAGGGGTTTCTCGCCCTCGTAGCCGGGATAGCGGCTCTGGTCCACCTCTGCTTCATCGTCAACGACCCCGACAACCTCTTCGTCATCGCGGAGGCCGTCCACTCGATCGGAATCATGGTTCTCATTTACAAGCTCATGATGGAGAAGGCTTTGTGCCATCTAGCTCATGCACTACAACATAACGGCAGTTTTGTCACAGGCCGTCTGCGACAAAAAAGCGGCCTGTGACAAAGCTCGTCGCAGGCGTACAGGTTTGTCGCAGGCAACCGCCCGCCTGTGACAGCTTTGTCGCAGGCGGCCTGCGACAAAGCGTTGCCTGTGACAGCTTTGTCGCAGGCGGCCTGTGACAAAACTTCTGTCTGCGAGAAGCTTTGTCGCAGGCAGCCTGCGACAAACAGCTGTCTGCGACAAGCTTTGTCGCAGGCCGCCTGCGACAAAGCGTTGTCTGTGACAGCTTTGTCGCAGGCCGCCTGCGACAAAGCTCATTTGCCTGCGACAAAACTTTGAATGACCCCCCTTCTTCGACTCTCAGCGATCAGTTCTTCGAGCTTGTCTCGGAACAATCATCTTCTCTCCTCCGAAAGCTTCCTACTATTCTTCCCCCTTTGCCGACTGCTTCCTCCTCCGGTGGTTTCTTCCCCCTCTGCTGACCGTGTCCTCCTCCACCGACTGCTTCCTCCTCCGGCAGTTTCTTCCCCTTCCGATCGTGTCCTCCTCCTCCGACAGCTTCCTACTATTCTTCCCCCTCCGCCGACTGCTTCCTCCTCCTTTTGGTTTCTTCCCCCTCTACTGACCGTGTCCTCCTCCGCCGACTGCTTCCTCCGCGACTACTTCCTCCTCCGGCAGTTTCTTCCCCTTCCGCTCACGCTCACCAACAGAAGGTATTCTTGGTTAATCAACTGATCAAATTCACCATTATTCGACTTGATCATCCCTAACTGATTATGGTATAATGTATGTTGTCTAGCTATTCAAACGGAGAATCTTCACTTGTTCATCAGATTCGGACGTTCGTTCATCTGTCGAGTTAGTTAGGTAAGATCATATGTTCTTCATTTTGACTTTCTTTACTATTTCGTTTTCTGGTTCCAATACTATTTTCCTGATCTTTGAATTCGTGGTGATTTGCAGTTTGTTCTTGTTCTTGCGGCAGTCCGTCGGGTTTCTTTTTGTCATATCGTTCTTTCGAAGGATTTTCCATCTGGTAATTTGTTTTCTCTTAATTTTTTTCATAATTAATTAGAATAATTTTGTATTCTAATATGATTATCTTAAATTTTTTGTATCAGGTTTTGTATTATATTTGTTCTCGTAGAAGTTTTTGATTTCTTTCATCAATTTCCAGGTACGAAATTTATATAAGTAATTGGCCCTTTAAAATATATGCATGTAAAGAAACCGATTTAAAGAAACTGATTTGATATAAATATATGATGTTTTGCCCTTTTATAAGTAAAGTATTTACAACTACAAATTATATAAATTATAAATGCTTAAAATTAATTACTATGCATGAAAATTATTAGGTATAAACTATTCAACCTTTTTAATTTATAAGTGAAATATATGCATGTAAAATATTAGGTAGTATAACGATTCTTCTGTGTAATGTATAAGTGAAATATATGCATGTAAATTATTAGTACACTATCCCACCTTTTTTATGTATAAGTGAAATATATGCATATAAATTATTAGTACGTAACTATTCACCTTTTTTATGTATAAGTGAAATATATGTATGTAAAATATTAGGTAGTAACTATACACCATTTTTTATATACACGTGAAATATATGCATATAAATTATTAGGTAGTAACTATATATTTAACCACTTAACATTACTGTATATATTTACCAACTTACGTCAAACTAAGTTTGTAAATACAGTATTTGAACGATTAACTGTTATAATTAGGTAAACTTAGCGTAAAGCTAAGTTGATTACAATTTTTTTTTTCATTACTTGATAACAAATTAAAACTAACACTCATTAGTTCAATATAGATGGATAAGTCTTGGATTCGAAAGCCGCGTCATACTCATGAGTATTACGTTGGCGTTCAACAATTCCTTGACTTTGCAATCTCCAACGCAATTGATGGAGTCAATATACTCTGTCCTTGCCCAAAATGCAACTTCAAGAAGTGGAAGCCACGAGGTGAAGTTAATCAACACTTGCTGGCAAAAGCATTTCCATCTTCATACGATGTATGGAATTTGCATGGAACTCTTACCTAGCATGCAACCAGATGATGAGTTCTTCCGCATATTGAAAGATGGTGAAGTGCCATTATATGATGGTTGTACAAGTCATACCAAGTTGTCTTTCATGATCAGCTTATATCACATCAAGTATATGCACAAAATCAGTGATAAAGCAATATCAAAGATACTGGAGTTGCTTCGCAAAGCTTTTCATACCGCCAAAAATTCCAGCATCTAACTATGAAGTTAAGAAGACAATCAGAAAACTTGGGTTGTCCTACACCAGAATTGATGCATGCAAGAATGACTGCATCTTATATATCGGAGAAGATAGTGAGGCTAAGGAATGCCGAGTGTGTGGGTGTCTCGATTCAAGGATGTGGGGAAGAATACAGGTGGAAAAAGGCGAAAACCTCAACCCGAGAAGGTCTTTCGGTATTTTCCATTAATACCTCGGTTGAAGAGGTTGTACATGTGCCCTTACACAGCAGAAGATATGACTTGGCATGCTACGGAGAACATAGCAGATGATGGTATGGGTAGACATCCTAGAGACGCAGAAGCTTGAAAATTTTTGATTCCAAGTACCCGGAATTTGCTGTTGATCCACGAAACGTCAGACTTGGGCTTGCAACAGATGGCTTCAATCCATTTGGTACCATGAGCATAAGTCATAGCACTTGGCCGTTTGTGCTAATCCCATACAACACTCCACATGGTTGTGTATGAAGCAGACAGGTCTTATATTGTCTGGCATCGTTCCTGGTCCTAAGATGCCTGGAAATGACTAGAGTCTATTTGCAGCCACTGATTGAGGAGTTACAAACTTTGTGGGTTGGTGTTCAAGCTTATGACTCGGTGAAGAAAGAATCTTTCACCTTGAGAGCAGCATTGATATGGACTATAAGTGATTATCCTGGCCTTTGCAACTTGTCGGGATGGAATACACACACAGCACTGTCGTGTCCGACTTGTATGTATGATGCAGAACCACTTCGGCTAAAAGCTTCTGGGAATAAACCATGTTTCATGAGTAGTAGGAGGTTTTTGCCAATGAATCATCGGTTTCGATCCCAAAAGTCCAAGTTCAATGGGAAAGTGGACAAAAGGAGTCCACCGAAGGTTTCTACTGGGACTGAGGTTTTGGCACAAGTGGCTAATATTAATGTCACATTTGGTAAGACACAACCGAAAAGAATCGGGACCAGCACCACAGTGGAGGAAAAAAGTATCTTCTTCAATCTGCCGTACTGGGAATTCAATCTGTTGCGTCATAATCTGGATGTGATGCATATAGAAAAAAATGTTTGTGATAACATTTTGTTCACTTTGCTCAATGACAAGAACAAAGAAAAGACCATTTGGCTGCAGACAAGATCTGAAAGAAATGAAGATTCGAAGCCAATTGTGGCCTTTGGATGATGGTAAAACATGTCCTGCTGCCTCATTCACTCTCGATAAAAAGAAAATTGAAATGGTCTTGAAGTCATTGAAGGGAATGTCATTTCCAGATGGGTATGCTAGCAATATCGCAAGGTGCGTGGACCTAAATAATCGGAAGATGCTAGGCCTAAAGAGTCATGACTCGCATATGCTTCTACATGACTTGTTACCTCTTGCGATACGAAATGTGTTGCCCGTCTCAGTTGCAAGGGTCTTGGTTGAACTTGGCTCCTGCTTTAAAGAGTTATGTTCTCCTGTGGTTAACATACCTGAGCTTGACAAGCTTCAAGATAGATTTGTCATAGCTCTATGTCACATGGAGATGATTTTTCCGCCGTCTTTCTTCATGTTATGGTACACCTAGTCTTACACCTAGTTGATGAAGTTCGACGGGGAGGACCAGTTCAGTATCGGTGGATGTATCCAATTGAAAGGTATACTCTTACATTCATTGTCTTCCTATGTAATTGAGTATGTTCTTCGAAACTGATACCTATAATAATTCATTATTTAGGTACTTGGGTAAACTAAAAACCTTCGTTGGAAATAGAGCACACCCAGAAGGATCAATTGCTGAAGGTTGGCTGTCGGAGGAGCTGTTCAATTTCTCATCATTGTATTTTAACGATGATGTGGAGACAAGATACAATCGTCCAAAACGTGTCGCGGCTGAGCCAGAAGTTCTGACCGATGAACCAGCCGCCATCCTCATTTCTAAAGGTGTACCCATAGGAAATGGTGACTCTTTCAAACTATCACAATTAGAGTGGACTCAAGCGTTTCATTACGTGTTGGTGAACAGTCCAGCCGCACAACCATTGTTGAGGTAAATAGCTTGTTACAAGTTGAGCATATCCACCAATACCAATGTTAACATATATTTATCTTCTAGAGAATGTGAAGTGGAAACTAGAAGAGAGTTGGGAAGGCGTGCTAGTGAAACTGCGATAAACAAAGCGGTGCACAGAAAGCTTGTTAGCTGGGTTCAGAAGAAGGTACTTATTAGCTTCGAGCTAGTACATATGTTAGCTATGTATATATGCAATCAAACTGACATATATACCATAACCTGAACAGATTTTGGACGGATCCACAAGTCACAGTGAGGATTTGATGACACTGGCTAGGGGACCAAATGTTCATGCAAGGCGGTTCACTATTTATGACATTAATGGGTATCGCTTTCGAACGATTGCTCGTGAAGAAGGCTTGAAAACCCAGAACAGTGGTGTTGCTGCAAAATTTGGTACCGACAGTGTCTCGAGCTCCTCTGACAACAATCCAATTCGCAGTGGACATATGGTTTTATGGGAAACTTGTGGATATAGTCGAACTGGATTATTATTCCCGTACAATCACGCTATTCAAGTGTAAGTGGGCTGATACAGTTACTCCGACATGGGTGAAGAAAGATGCACTCGGAATAACTATGGTCAACTTCAATCACTTGCGAGATGTCGGTGACAAAGTTGAAGATGAGCCATATGTAAGTGCATCTGATGCACGTATGGTGTTCTATGTGGATGACACAAATGATTCGGAATGGTGTATACCGGTTCATTGCAAGCAAGAGACACGTATGAGATGGGAGATGAGGGAGCTATTTCGCACGAATGTTGTTTGTCGTTAGCTCCACAACATCTTCCTGTAACTGACAATATTCCTGATTTACAAATTGTGGGAAATGGTGTAATTAATTTCGAGAATGAGTAGAACAATATAAAGTTTGTTATTGTATAACGATCTTTATGTTATGACAATATTATTGTCTACCAATGCAATAGACATACGTTGATAACATTACTTTTCATCTCATTTTTTTAGCAATGGCTTCTGGTAGTGCCGATGAGAGGAGTCCCAGTCCTACTCGATCTGTGCCTACTGAGGATACTGTTGCAAACAGGCTCTTCTACTTCTTCCTCCTCTGAGCGACACACCCATGAGCTTACTATCGTCGGTTAGTAACGTCTAATACCCAAAACCATCCATATTGAATATTTTAATTAAATATTACAAACATGAATACTTAGAGCATAGTTTTGTGCAGATCGTGGCGGTCAGACAAAGGTCATAAAGATCAAGTTTAAGGACCACCGTCGAGCCACCTCTGACGGAAATAAGATCTTGTTCAAACCTCGACAACCTAGGACTCCAGCCTGGTGGACCACTGGCGTCCTTTATTGGCAAGTATGTGGGGGAGTGTGCTAGGATCTGGACGTACTACCCCATCTACCCTCCCTCCTGGAAGCATGTGCCGGACGCGACGAAGACACGTGCTTTCCAGCAGTTCTTCTTGGTAAGAAACTTTGGACTTATCAAATGAATTTAATATTACTAGCCAATTAATTAGAACTCCATTTTAAACTTATTTTTTTTTTCTGTTTAGGGCAAGTTCTATTGCGACTCGGACCTGCTGCCAGCTGCTCGGAAATATTGGGATCACGCTATATCGCGCCTTTGGGGCAAAGCAAGGCTTGATGCGTGGAGGGCAAAGGTGAAATATGCCAAGGACAACAACCTTCCCTACGAGTGGGTTCGTCAAAACCCCCTCAAGGTTGTCCGGATAGTGATTGGCTGGCATACATGACATATGTAGAGTCTCAAGAGTTCAAGGTATTTTACCAAATTAACCATTTCATAAACAAATCACATAATCGTTCCAAAATGAACTTTTCATCCTTTTTTTGGTACAGGATTCAGTTGCCAGGAACAAGGCCAACCGAGCTTGTCTAGAAGAAAACCATACTGGAGGGTCTAGACCTTGGAGGTTGTATATTGAGGACGAGCAGCGGAAGACGGGTTTGCGACCTACGAGGGGGCAAGTCTTCATCAAGTTCTACAGTTGGCCGAACGGTGAACCCAAGAGCGCGCATGCTGGAGCAATAATGGTTAGCAGATTATTGTTAGTAAATGTGTTTGTGAAATTCTAAATTAAGAGGAAAATAACTGTCTTATTGTACATTCAAATTTCAGGATAGTATTCGTCGTTTGGAGGCTGCTGGATGTCCGCGGGAGTGGGGTCCAAATGACTCACTAGGAAGAGCTCTGAACAAGCCAGAGCACCGTGGTCATGTCCGGATGATGGGTCGACGCTTTACTCAAGCCCTGGTAATTATTTATTATCATAGTCATAATTTAAAGATAATTTAAATTATGCATGATGTTCACTAATCAATTTTGTGTTATTATAGGTATTCGGGACCAATGCAGAGTCAGCCTCGACGGCAACTGGAAGTATTACTTCCAGACAGACTCCAGCTCGTGCCCACGATGCAGCCTATGACCAGCTCAGCCAGAAGCTCGCAGACACTGAGACCAAGCTTGCAAACACGCAGACGGAGCTTGCAGCCACTCGGGAGTGGATGGGTCAATTGCAGGACATGGTGCTTACTCTGAAGCAGCAGGTCCAACAGCCATCGTCTGGGTCTGCTCCATCCATGCCTTCTTCTTCCCATGTGCCTCCGGTCGTTCCTGCGGTCCAGCCTCGCGGTCCTGATTTAAGTGTTGATGAGCTTAGTCAGTGGTTTGATGACAATGCTGGAGATGCATTTTTGGATGCATTGAATGAGGTACTTATAATTACTAGATAATGTTAATTTTTAATTTCTGTGTTTGACAAGTAAATGTTTTTTTTTTGTGTTATTGTAGGCTAATGAAGCTCCTCCTCCTCAAGGCCAACAGTTTGCAGAGTTCCAGGGTTCATGGGGACACTAGAGAGTTGTTGATTGTATTTGTACTTTATTTGTATCAATTTATCATGTACTTTATTTGTATTATGTGATTGCATTCGTTCTTTATTTGTATCGTATTTATCATGTACTCTACATTTGTTTGTTAGGATTGTATGATTGTACTATGATTTTGTCATTTCAATTGTAGGATTGTATTTTGAGAATTTAACTAGTTTGTTAGGATTTCGTTTAAGGTATTCAGAACATTGTTCTCGTTCAATCCGGCAGAAAATCAATAATGGCCCAATCTGTGTGTGGTCAACCCACGAAAAATTCAGAAAAAAGCCCGATGAAAAACCCACTAAAAAGCCTGCAGGCCAACGAAACCCAGTCCAGTATGAGCCAAAAATCGGCCCAAGAAACACAGCCAAGAGGCCCAAGAAGGCCGGCCCGGCCAGATTAGGCTCTTTGTCACAGGCATACGTTTGTCACAGGCCGCCTGCGACAAAGGTTTGTCACAGACGGCCTGTGAACAAACTTCTGCCTGTGACAAACGTTTGTCACAGGCGTTGCCTGCGACGCACTGTCTGTGACAAAGTTTGTCGCAGGCAGACGTTTGTCGCAGGCCGCCTGTGACAAACGTTTGTCACAGGCAGCCTGCGACAAACGTCTGCCTGCGACAAACTTTGTCACAGACAGCGCCTGCGACAAAATACGCTTTGTCGCGGCTTATTTTGTCGCAGGCAAAAACGCACTTTGTCGCAGGCGGTGCCTGCGACAAACCTTGTACTTTGTCACAGGCCTGCCTGCGACAAACTGCATTTTTGCCTGTGACAAAAAACCCGTTTGTTGTAGTGATGAAGGTATTCTAAACCATAAAGGGTTTGTCTTTCTATGTACCATCTCTCTGTGTAACGGTGCTTTAAGTTAACTTATTCAACATTGATGCCGCATTTCAGATCGAAAGCAAGCCCCAAAGAAAGCGGCCGTTGAGAGTTGTCGATGACTCTAACATCGGAATTGCTAAGTGAGTATTGCTATGTTCATTGTTTTACTGAAATTGGTGGAGCTTTCAAAAGCTAACCCAACCCAGCCTAGCACCAACCTTATTCAACTCTAGTTCGTGTCTTCTTCTGTAGTTGTTGTTGTTCACCCCTTCCTGGCTTCCGATTCATAATCTTGATATATCCAATTCGAGGTTTTGTTTCGCTGTTGGTTGGAGAAAAGCTTATGAGGACTGGATATCTCTCATTTTTTTGTGTTCATTCGTCTAGTGAAATGCTGTTAGTTCAATTGACAAGACTAATTGTTTCATGATCGAGAATCTGGGATAGCTTAGATCTCTTAGATGAAATTTGGGGGAAAAATTGGACTCTAGGAAGAAAACTCAGATAGTTGTAGCTCATTTTCATGTTGTGCTGTTAAATGTGTTATAGAAATCTGTTTTAGATCTCTTTAGTGGTTGAAATCTGATGCTGTTTGGTTTCCTTAGTCATGTTTCAGCTCATGTTCAGGTTGTTGATTTCGTAAAAGGGATTTTCCATGCTTCAATTGGATTGTCTTGGTTCTGTAGTTTTTGGATTACTGTTATGGTTAATCCTTGGTTGATTCTTCAGTCTTCACCAATCGTTCTATCTTTTCGTCTTGCACATTAGAACCAAGTGTAGCTGTGGGGTTATATTTGTACTACTGGAAGCTTAGTTGGCTTCAAAACTAAGTTGCAGGATCCAAAGTTTCCGTATTTTGTGATGTTCTTGAGGTTAATGGTGTTTACCGTGTCTCCTTCCTTCCATGTTCTGTGCACTGTACTGTATGTATACCAGGGAGTTTAACGAAGGTTTAATGACGATTTGGAAAAAATCAACTATTGGACTGGTTTATGCAGTTGGAAAAAATGTATGTGATTGCTGCCATATTTGTTTTGATTATTGATACGGGGAGATACCAGTCGATAGTAATTGCATCTTTCCATGGTTAGTATAGAGTGATCTTGATGTTTTCGTCTTACAATTTGCTCTTGATTTTTTCTTCTGCTGGTTCGATCGATGTCGAGGCATAGTTGTGGTAGCATTTAGGACATCTAAATGGCTAACTTTGATCAGGAATGTGACAGGGTTCAAGCTGGACTTCCCAACTTTAACTTCAATGTCTACCATCATGGTGACTATGTAGCAATAGCATCTTAACCTAAGTGTCTAGTAGGGCTTCCTGCTTCATACTTCATCTTTGAGGCTGTGGAGATCCCAACTGTGGCTTATCAGTGCATGAATCTACTTCATACTCTACTTTAACAACAGGCACTGTTGTAGCTTGTTCCTTACAGTTCTTTGTATGTTCTTATCTGAACTGGTTCAAATGTTCCTTCTCAATGTTTTGTAGATACTGGTCCTTGAAGGAAGCATACGTGTAAGCCACGGGAAGCGGGCTGTAAACCGGGCTAGACATTGGTGTTTCGTCCTTAGAAGAAGGGCTACCAGCAGAACAGTGTTGCACATTCAGAGCCGGGATGACAAAGCAAGACGTTAAAACGTGATTCTGTGTTGTGGAATATATACATGATCCCTGGCAATGGAGGCCAAAGGGAATGGTATTCAGGAGTTGCAGTTTGGGGAAGCAGCCCTGCAATTGATGTAATGAGGAAATATTAAAAAAAATTGATGTGCACTGTTTCAGATTAATAAATTAGATCTAAAATATAGTATTTTGTTGTATTAATAAATTTAATGAATTTTATTATTCAATGAAATAATCATCAATAAAGTATTTGTGGAGTTCTTCCTTATTTAGTATTCCTATTTAGATAAAGAATACACTTTAAGATAGGATACTTATATTAGTATAAATAAACCATGCCCTATGCAAAATTGAATAAACCAATTCTCAATTCAGAAACACAGCCGGCTGCTGCTCTCCAATTCCAATTGCACAGAAGAAATCAGTTGGCTGCTCTCCAATTCCAATTGCACAGAAGAAATCAGTTGGCTGCACAGAAGAAATCAGTTGGCTGCTGCTCTTCAATTGCTTACAACATCTTCTATTTCAATAGTCAGCTGCTTCTCTCAAATTCAACTTCTGCAAAACTGTAAGAGGATGAATAATAAGGGGAAAGCTACACTTGGTTCATCCGGAATTTCTACCGGTTCTGAATCGTCAAGTAAGTTGTTATAGGTTCCTATTGTTTGTGTGAGTTATGGTTACTTTTATGAATCAGATTAAATATTCTTGTGAATAATTTCTCGTATAAAACCATATTAATGCAGGAAAACGAAATAGGATGACAACACCGGAAGTAATTTCGATATCGGAGGACTCAAATCCATATATTGATGACGTTGACGAGGTTACTTTTCTTCCTACTCCCAAGGTAGAAAAACGTATATGATTTCAGTTTTGTCTATACCTACTTGATGGATCATTCCACATCAATATAACAAAAGAAATTATTCTAGTCTATATTTTCATTGATTAAATAGATAACAATTTATGCAGTTGGACGATGAGGATTACATGGAGTTGACTGAGAGCAAAAAGGGTTTATCTCGATACATACTTGATGGAAGTCTACCCATGGAGGAAATTTTGGTTGCCCGTGATAATATAAAATGTAATCGAACAGCCCTATGGACGTTGTGCACCGATGTCATGTTGGATCCGAATGTAAGTTATATTCGAAGTCTTGTAAGCTCTGATTTCTATAATTAAAGAAAAGAATATGTATGCTTCGAACAAAATAAGGCTAATGGAATGCATAATTTACAGGTTATAACAAGTGTTGCTTTTCAACGAACCGTATATGAATTCAACATAATGAAAGATTTGAGGGAAGATGGTATGCGGTGTTTTCTTCCTGCTAATTTACATGTAAGTAATTAATTAAAAACCTAGCATAATTTCATGTTTTTATGATTATGATTGTGCAAATGAGGGATTTTAATAATTTGTGTTAGGAATTAGCCATGCATCAAGGATTAACAGCCCATCAAGCATTTCAGGAGTATGAGTTCACCTTTTTATCAACCGCTTTTGGATGTGGACAGGTTATGTTTCTATATTTTTCTAATGTGAAAATTTAGGTTATTTGTAGTTTCTCTATTACTACCCTCAATCGTGTTTTAAATCTTATTAGTTTTTATCGTAGGTTTTCATACCAATGAAAGATAATGATGAGCATTGGTATTTAGTGGTGATATTAATGAAAGACAAAATGGTTTACGTGGGGGATTGCTGCCCTAACTATACTAATCGTGAAATTCAGACAACATCAACAATCTTTATGGTTAGTGACATTCATCCTTCGTTTATTTAATATATGATAAATTAACTTTGTATAAATTAAAATATAATTGATATTCTCTTGTTAACGCTTCATTTTGCAGATGAATTTTACAACTGAACTGTTGAAACTAGTCTACGCCAAGAGTGGATCAGCTAATGGCGAGCCAAACATTAGTGAATTTCAACTAGAATTTCCATCTATTTTCCCAGAACAGAAGCGGTAAGCAAATTTAACTAACTTTTTAATTTTTAATACATTTCTCATTTAACTTTGTGAACGCTTCTTGCAAAAAAACTAAGTGTGGAAGTTCAACAAAAAATTTTGTGTTTGGGTCTTTTAGGTCTGACTCTGGATTATGGGTGTGCTCTTGGATAGCCGTTGATAGTAAACATCTGTTCAGTAAATTTGGGGTAAATATTAATGTTCATTTAATTTCACGTTTTAATTTTTTTTGTCACCGACGTAAATCTTACAATGATTTCTTTAATCAGCCATATGTTTTAGTTAATCGTAAGGAGCTATTGGTGGACATGGTGATGGCGTTTGAAAATTTCGAGAGGAAGAACGTGTTGACAAGAGCTGATGCATACAAGATACTTAAGAGTCGTGGAGTTAAACACTTGCGAAGATACATAGATTTTGCAATGTAAAACAAATCTTCTTTCAATTGAACAATGTTGGAATGTTTCTGGTTTAATTTTTGGATAATGTTGGAATGTTTTTGGTTGATATTTGATTTGGTTCCATTAATAGAAACACACAGTATTCTTTTTTTTTTATGAAAGTGTGTGATTTGTATTATGAACAAAGAATTCAAGCGGAGCAAAAGTTACAAGAGAATGAACAAAGGGGCTGCTGAGCAAGCAAGCCTGTACACGTGATCAAGCCAGAAACAAAAGCCAATCAATGAAGAACAAAACACCCCAAAAAGCGGCCAGCCAACCACTAAAACCGAACAACCCAGCGGACAAGGCACACCCAGCAGGGGATCACACCCCAGTCCGCTCAAGCCCCTCAACCTGGATCAAAGATGAACGAGTTCCATCGACGTAAGCGTTCCGGGGAAAAGACATTCCACGCTGCGAGCCAACGACCAATATTTGACATAATTCAGTTCTTCCTACGTTATTACTGAAGCAATATGAACGGGATGAGTTAACAATACAGCTGGGGTTTTTACCCTATAACGAGCCTGGGGATGATGAAACGAACTTTCCCCATGACGCAGGAATCGAACTTGTATTGTAGCAGCAATTTGGTAACAGTTAATATGTAACTCGGCAGCTGCATCGAAATAGAAGAGATTAATTATTACATCGACGAGTGTTGTTATTCAACTCACCAAAATATACGAACATGAAGGCAAGTTCGAAGGAGATCCAACTGTGTTATGATGTGCTCCAACCTCGTACCGACTGCTAGCAGAAGCTGTTTCACGGTGATAGAGAACTGTTAAGGATTCATCGAACAGAAAGATAACTCGACTAGAAAAATCGGGATGTTTCTTACAATGAAGGAACAAATGCTATACAGAAGTATGCATGCCATCCAGCCACGTTCAGCAACAAGAAAATTACCACGAATTTCCATAGATACCAACTGCAGAAAAATAGAAGCAAGTATACAAAGCTTAAAAAAGAGTATACAAGAAATGGATATAAGCTCCATATGTATACCGACGACTTTAAAGTCAGCTTCGAGAGCTCGCATCATGTACTTGTGGAAATTGAACTGTGGATTCCCCTTGCAATGAGTCTGCACAAGGATATTCCAAAACGAAGAGATTGAGTACAAAATCCAATCCAAATATACACTACATTACGAACCAAGTACCTGAAAGGTAGGCTATGTTACACACACTGGCTCCAATTACCCTTATTTGTTGGTAGCTGTTTGAAAGGACCGGAGCTAGCTAGACTATAGGGAGACTCTTATTCTTGCTACATTGCATGATCTCCACCTTGATTACAGGCAGCTGTCATCATATGGCCACATGAAAAAAATTAGTTCCCTTAACACATCAAATTCAGAAGTAGTAAAGCTAGAGCAGAGTCAGATTCATCTCCCACCCCCAAACTCACCCTCCATCAATTAAACAAAACATGGAACAAACTCCTAAACTTCTGAATGCAATCAATATATGTGTGATTAAGACCATGGGGCGAGGATTTAACTAAGAAATCCAAATGAATCTCTGAAGCTGCCATTTCACATGCATTATGATCAACTTCTCTATGATCAAAAGCATCACTTTCTCCATCATGCAGAGCACATTATTGACACTAGCCCTCTTACAATAGCTCACAATGATCAAAAGTACCAATCCCGTAATCGAAATTGCGACGAAGAACTCCAAATGGTTGACCTAGTTAATCCAGGTTCCAACCCTAATACCGGGACAATGCTCTATCACACAAAACATCATCATCCCTAGTATCTTACAGACCATTAACCTCGCCGATTCAATCTTCCAACAGTTCACAAAAGTACAAATCACACAACAACGAACTCCAAATGGTCAATCCGGGTTCGAACCCTATTCGCAGGACAATCGAAGCTTTACCTTGTCATTTATAGCACAGTACTTCAATTTCTCGGTGAAAATGGAATCCCCATTGCTGACCTTAAAATGATGTGAACATATCTACACCATATACAAGGAAAATACTATCACCAAATCCAACTCCAGGACCAAAAAACAGGAAAAGGAAGATAGAGATAATTCTAAGAACTCCTTCTCCTATACGAAGAAGGCATTGACAATCCCAGATCTAATAATAAAATAAGAAATCCTAGTTTGAAACTTGTTTTCCGAATCGTAAAAGGGTTTCTTGTAATCCTATTCCAATTCAGACAAGGTCATATACAGAACCCTATATAACCCTGAATCAATTCATTCCCCATCAACAACACCAACAATTGAGTTAATCTACTCACCATTGAGAGTTCCTGAGATTTATGGTTGCGTGCATCTTCTTGCGTCTCCAGAGACCTTCAGTGTTGAGTCAATTCAAACCTCTGTGAAAGTCTATCTTCGGAGATCGTCCCTGTCGGCCTTCTCTCCAGGCCACCCCTGTCGCCTCTCTTGGTCGTCCCTGTCGGCCGTCCCTGTCGCATCTCTCAGTCGTCCCTCTCGCCTCTCTCGGTCATCCCTCTCGCCGTCCCTCTCGCCTCTCTCAACCGTCCCTATCGGAGATCGTCTCTCTCGGCTATATCCTCTCTCGGCGTCTCTCTCTGGAGATCGGAGATCGTCTCGTCGGCTGTAGCCTCTCCCGGCTGTAGCAGTCTCTCACGACTCAATTCATATCGTTGCCTGAGGTAAGTGTCGGCTAATACGTCAATGCCAATT
>JAVBHU010000486.1:0-20916 GCA_034768395.1 Linum lewisii | reverse complement strand
TTAAAATTTATCGGCTTGGAAAGAGATGAACTGTATCCCGGAGTTTGAGGCGGCTTCGAAAGTTATAATCCATGCTATTCCTAGGGTTTACATTTGGCTCGAACAAAACGAGCGGATTTTAGAGATGCCATGAAAGGTTACAAGGAAGTGGCGGTGTGTAAGATTCTGTGTAATGTGGGCAGGTGGTTAGGTGCTGCTAAGGTCTTCTCGGCTGATAAAGTTGTTGGGTGGAACTCTTTTATTTTTTATCCAGGCTGATGTCCTGTGCTAGTTTTGTCCGGGTTTGTTGGGGGGGGGGGGCGTTTTTTGGGTGGGTTGGCGGTCAGGTTACAGGTGTCTGATTTTATGTCCGCTGTTTTTGCTCTGCTCTTTTGGCTTTTTTGTGTTCCCAGGATCTTTGCTCTTTAATTGGTGAGCTTTGGAGCCATGGTGTTTGTACAGATCCGGCTTTGCCTTTTGTCTATAATATACAACTTTATAAAAAAAAAAAAAGAGATCTTGGTCATATAGCGTTATAAGTATATGGACCCAAGGTGTATATAGTAGGTGTATTAAGTCATGTCTCATCAATGTTGAGATCATTTTTTACATTTATAATGCATTGGAAAACAAGTCGGGTCACCACATGTCATCGGCGGGTTTGGTGACCTAACTTTTGGTTAATCATAATCGTTCAAAAGGATTTAAATCATCATGAGAAAATCCTAGGCGTGCGCCTAGCTTCCTTAATTGGACCTTCTAGACCTAATTAAGTAATCCAATTATGTGGATCATTGATTTGATTGTTTTCTAGACTATATATGGACGTGGTATTTTTACAGTATTAAACTACACAACCAATCTAATGAGAATGATTTGAAGTTACCACAACAATATATAATGGGTTAATACACCTTTTTACCCATCTACTATGCAAAGTTAACAAACATACCCCTTTATATTTTCTAACTGATTTAACACCCTCTACTTTGAAAAATTTAACAAATATGCCCCTTTGTTTAATTTTTCATCTATTTTTCATCCGATGTGTTGATTGTACGTGCCACGTCATATTATTTGTACACCTTATCGCTGTTTAGAATGTTCCCAATCGAAAATTATTTAAATTAGAAAGAAAAACATAAAGGAATAACACAAAATCTCACTACATAATAGTGTTTTATAATGTGCTTTTCCTTTATTTTTTCTTTTTAATTTAAATATTTTCACCTTGTGGACATCCCAATTAGCGATGTTGTGCACAAATAATATGATTTAGCATGTATGATCAACCCATTAAACGAAAAATAGATGAAAAAATAAATGAATGGACATATTTGTTAAACTTTTCAAAGTAGAGGGTGTTAAATCGGTTAGAAAATAGTAAAAGGGTATGTTTGTTAACTTTGCATAGTAGAGAGGCAAAAAGGTGTATTAAACCATATATAATTGAGGTTTCACAATAAACTCTAATGGAACCATGATAACTGTGAGTTACAAAATACATTATCTTTCAAGTCCAGACTCGATCGATTTTCATTGTTCAAGTATACTGTGAGGACATATGCTAGTAAATCATAAGATCGGTGTCTCCTGAAAATAATTACGATTTTTACATTCGAGAAACGTGTCACTTTTCGATACAGGATTGTATTGGATAAGAATGTGGATGAGTTAAGAGAAATAGATAGAGCCAGAAGGGGGGCCTGGGTTAATTACATTAGGGTATTCAGTGGATGGCTCTTCACTCTTCAGGGGGGGGCCCTATTGCCTAAAGGCTAAAAGTGGTCCGGTTTGGTCCACAATATCCATGGAAAAATGGTCCCTTGGGAGTTGGGATTTACTGGCCGGCCGATGGGGCACCCCCGTGAATGCCATGCTCCTCCCATCAGTTGCCGAGCACACACCTGCACTTGTACGTATGACTTGTACAGTCCGGCAACGTACAAAGCAGAAAGATAGCACTATTCCTTTTTTTTAAAAAAAATTAAGATATCTTTTAAAAAAGAAAAAAAAACTCTCTTTTCTATTTTGTCATTAACCGATAGCTTGTGTACACAAAATCGTTCTTTTTTTTTTTTTTTTTACATAGGCAGCTCCTTTCGGAGATCCGGGAGGTTAATCAGGGCCATACGAGGCACGTAACGGGGGGCCCTATTACCTGAACGGCGAACCGTCATGAAGCGCCAAACTAGAGCTCGCGGTGCAGCTGATTGGAATCCTCAGGAGAACGATCTCCTTGGAAAGCAACAAATCAACATCTTCTAAGATAACCTACAAAACACCAAATAAAGGACACCATCAGTACGTGGATCTCATAAAGTAAGAGATCCATCAGAAAAGGGTCGAGTATACCTGGGTAAATAGCTCCGACTACTTGTCCTTCCAGTTCCTAATCGGTCAGCACCAATTCAACCCACATAAGTAAAAGGAAAAAATACTTAAATAATCATCCAACCGTTCATGAAAAGCAACGGTGAATAAAAGAGCCATTTGCTCAACGCCATATTATTAGGCCTCTTCAACTTCGAAAAATCATCTACATCCTGCTCTAAGAAACAAGATGAGATAACGGTAAAATAATAATAAAAAGGAATAAAAAAATAAAAGAAAACAAAAAAACAAATAATAAAACGAACGAGAAGAAAGGAAAAAAAAACGTCGCTTAGATCAATCACCGAAAAACCGTTGCCCTGCCGGAGAGATCGGTCTGCCACCCCGTCAACGTCTTCTAGCCAAACATCATCTTCTGCAATAAACTCCAAAACAGGCGATCTTGTGCTATACTCCGGTGATCTCTTTCCTACCGAGGCACGCAAACTCCCATCGTGTCCCAGATCACATTCGTGTATCAAAAAGGGAAGCCTACTCATCCATCAGCTCTTCTCGTAGATCGGTGCGGTTTTACGTCTTACGATCTCCATCTGTATTAACTTAAGCCGAGCTTTTTCCTAAAAAATTTTCCCTCCGCATTCCCTTTCTTTTTAGAAGACTGAAGTTGGCGAGAGTATCGTCATTCCAATTATCTTGAAGCAGACTGAACACCTTCCCCATATCTATTTGAGACAGATAGACTTTTCACACAAAGGCCTTGACTCGCCTATAAGTATAAGCCCTGAAGGTAGAACTCCTATCTGCGAAGGAAGGGTTAGGGCTTAAAGCTGCTCGTTTCTCGAGGGTCAGGAGCGGTATAAGAGGTCTAGGCCTGTGCTTTATTTATTTTGATTCTCTTAGATATTTTTTAGCCATCGGTTATAATGGAAAGTAAAAAAAAAGTCCTTTCGGGAACGAAGCTGTAAAGCTAAGACAGGTCAAGCGCCTAAAGCATTCGATGCATTTTTTAAAGACAGAAGCTTTTATATACGATTACGAGACCACCAGACTAGCCCCTGCCTCTACTATAGGAGTATTGAAAGAGCGCTTCTTCTAGGCGGTACAATTGATTCTGTTTCGACAGCAGTTTTGTTTGTACGGGTGTTGTTGTATCGAATGAATCGCTAGTTGAAAAATAGAGCCCTAAGTCTTAGAGCAAGGAACCCCAGCTCATGAAGAGCAGTCACTCATCTCTCTTTTCGAGTTCTCGGTTCTCACCTAGCCTAAATGAGTTAGCGGACTAGATCGGGGTTTTACTAGAAAACCACTTATGAACATAGTAGGAGTACCATTAAGCAGACAGTCCCAGCATACAGCGCAATGCGTATTCAGATTTGAATCTGAAAAGGGCCATTTAAAACCGAAGAACCAAAAGAGATGCTGGTATAATATGGGGTCTCCCCCTCCAGCGGGATCAGAAAAGGTTGTATTAAAGTTTCGATCGGTTAATAACCTCCATTCCACGCTGCAGCAGACCCACTTTCGTCGGGAGGGCACTGTGAAGAAATCGCCAAAGAAATAACTTACGTTTCTAGCCTTTCGAAAAAAGCCCCTCTCTGTTACTAAATAAAGTTTTTTTCAGACCAGGAGGGGAATTCCGCCACTAACCATGAAGGAAGCTTTGAACATTGTATTTCTTGCCAGAGGATGGGCCGAAGCGCCAAGCAAGTAGGAGAAGTCAGAGTAGTGGTCGCCGACAAGTCCCTAGGAGTAAAAGTGTTACCTGTTAAGCCCTTCTCTCCATTCTCTGCTGAGACTAGTCCTTTGACAGCATTTGCATAGCTGGTAGCACCATCTGGAGAACTAGATCCTCTAACTGCAGCTGAGGATGTCCCCTTAACGGCTGTAGCAAAGCGTTGTACCCTAGTGCTAGCTGTTTCCTCTGTGATGGGGGAGGCTTCCGCAAAGCCGGTTCACGACTAAGAACTTATCCTCTTTCGCCATTTAGAAGCGGCTTTCCGGAGGCAAGTTTATCAAGATACATCCACCATGCTTGTATGTTTAAGCCTTCAACTTGTCTACATTACATCTATTTCCTGTCTCCGTCGGTAGTTGGAAGACTGGATGTAACTGAAAGAAAGGGGATATAGGTACGATAGGAGGGCACGGTGACAAAGGCAGGCAGACCGGGGGACTCTCTCACTTCGGCCAAGGAGACTAAGAAGTCGCGACCTCTGTGTGATAGCTCGGGTAGCTCGTTCCCTGCTAGTAAAGAGAGTCCATGAAATGGATCGAAGCTAGTAAAGTAAAGAGGAGCGAAGCAGCTCAATTAGTAGTAGCTACGAGTTTGAGCTCTTTTCTCAACAGCTTTGAGTCGCCCGTTCCCCCTTCCTTTATCGCTGGGATTCTTTTTCTCTTTCTTTGACGCAGATCCCTTTCGGGAATTTCATTTATGCAATCTTCCCCTGTCCCTGCGGATCCAGCTTATTCGCTTATTCTTTCATTGGACTCTCCGACTCTCTTTAAAAAATCTCGTATGTAAGCAAGCATCTCTGTTAACAGCTGATATGCGATAGCAGGAAGCAGGATGGGCTGTTACGTTCTGTAATGGACAGCTACTCGTCTTCTGCGTTTATAGTGCATAAACGTTCCTTCAGATCCGCGAAAACGCCCGAAAAAAATGGCAGTTAAAGTACGACGTACCCGAAAGCCCAATGTATTCATTTTTTTTAGAAAAAACTATTATTGAAATCGGATTTCCTTTTCGTGCCATATGCGCTTAGGGTTGACTAAGCCCGCGAATCTAATGGTTAAAAAGCCGATTCTGTATACTGACTGCATTGCTCCCTCTTGACAGCTTGCTTATGTTAGAGCTATTGTGTCACTGTCCTTCTCGACTTTCTCTGCCGATACCGAACACGGTAACTAACCTCTTGACTAACGTCTTGTTTTGTTTACAGAGTGGCTCCGAGTGGACAACTAAACTTGTCAACCAGTAGTGTAGTAGCTATCCCCCACTAAGGCCAAAGTTCTGTGAGCTCCCGGATGTCCTGCCCATTTGGAGTCGTAACACTCCTTCATGATTTCCTTCCTTCGGTCGCTAGCTAGGCGATAGCTATGTTAGACCGACAGCCCATCCGGGAAAAGGAACTCACTATAGGGCTGGTAGCAATGCAATGGAATTGGTGGGTGTTATCTAGCTATCCACCTTCTTCCTTCGGGTGTAGGTAGTTTACTGACCTAGCCTCCAACCTTTCCATAGTGATGGAGGAAGGAAGATCACTGAACAGAAAGCCATTTTCGAAAAAAAGAAAAGTAGAAGCAACTACATCAACTCCTTCGGACGCTGACGTGAACTCTAGTCGCTTTCCTTCTCTACGTTAATTTCTCTTTAGCAAGTGCACTATTTCCTTTTTCCACACTTGTTAGAAAACCCGTGTTTTTGGCATAAACCGGGCAGAAAATAAATAAGAAATGAAAAAGTTATCTCCATATAACTGCAAAACCTAAAAAATGCTAAGGTTGATCGGCCTTTTTGACATGACTTCACATGAAAAGTGGCAAAAAGGGGACTACTTTGGCATCGTAGGTGGGGGCCCTCTATTATGGATCGGGCGAGCTACTTCTTGCCTCTCTACGGGCAGAACTTGTTGAGGAGCTTAAGCCATGCCCTTTCATTAGCCTGTTCCCTTCTCTGGGGAGTTATACATTTGTGTATTGATCGAAAGGAGGTTCTAAATTCGATTTATTGTGGGTGGAAAGCGCAGCTCTTCAGTGTACCGCCTAGCTCTTTCTATTGATGACTACTCAAGTCAGGACTAGCGTTTGCACATCTCTTTTTATTTGAAAGGCTAAGATCTTTGTACCAGCACCTTTTCACTCTTAGCTTAGCGGCCTGGGAAAAGCAGCGAACTCTAGAAGCTAAGGCCTTGTTCACCTTTGGACACGAGGACTATTCCGTTATCAGGGATTCGGAAAAAAAAGTTAGAGAGCTTACTCTTTTTTGATGGCGCTGGCAAATTCCACCATTTCCCCAGCTTGAATCTCGTTCAATCCATAAACACGTGCAATCCCATCTCCAACTGAGACCACTCGACGATCTCATCCACTTTCAAATTCGTGTAAAAGCTGGTAATTCTACTTTCTAATAGAGTTGTTAGTTCTGCAGCTCGGGTCAAGATGACCATCCGGGAAAGAGAGAGAGCTATTGAGAACGCTAGGCAGCTTTCCTTATCAGTCTATTTTACTACTTCTGCTGAGCCATAACAAGACTTTGGGGACCGCGTGGGTGATTGCAAAGAAGGAAATCAAAGCTATTGTGTGTGCGGGCGTCTTCTTGCTGGTAAGCACCCTTCTACCAGCGCCAACCGTGGGGGGCCAGGTGAGTGAAGAAATCTATCTTCAAACGCCTTCTCTTATTGAGAGGGCCGATCTTCCTTTACTTTCTTCTCCTTTTTGAGAGGTTGGCGGACATCCATCTGAACCCGGATCCTCATGTATGGCTTCGTGACGGAGTAAGCACACATGATCGAGGACTTCTCTACCGCGGAGGGAGTCGTCAAGACTGACTCACAAGAAGCCATAATTACCGGCTGTTAGTCATCGCTCTGTGAAGGAGTGGGCGAATAAACATCCGGCAAAGGCACAGCTAGCGCACGGGAGGTGACACCAACCACACTCTGACTAGGCGCACTCTCGTCGATCCACCACAAAGGAAGGAAAGGGGGTCCACCAGCGTATTTTCAACGTGAAAATCGAGATGCGGTCCTTTTTTAGTCAATCTTATCCATTGCTTGTCTTGGAATTATAGGTCGATGGCTTTCATAAAGGGCATGAGTTGGAAGCCGTGCTTATCTCTCTTATTAGCGGAAATGCGTCTCGCCGAAGGCACGAAGTAGACCAATCGCGCTACATCCCCTTCAATTGGTCGACGGTGTCATTGTAGAGAATCCCGCCCTGTTTTCCACATGGTTTTTTCCTCTATCGATATCTTCTCTTGCCATTTCTTCTTTTTGGGGAATTTGCCAGCGGTTTGTGAAAGGAATAGCCTTGAATCTTGAGAACGAGAGTGTTGGGATTGTTGTCTTTGGTAGTGATACTGCTATTAAAGAAGGAGATCTTGTCAAACGCACTGGATCTATTGTGGACGTTCCTGCGGGAAAGGCTATGCTAGGGCGTGTGGTCGACGCGTTGTTTTTTTGCTCCTATGAACTTTGATTTGAACTTAGTCTATTTGGACTATAAACCCGTATGATGAAGTTTTTAGAAAAGAAATACGTTTATCCGTCATCCCATCAGTGCCTTCCGTCCCGCCTTTTCGAAGACAGAGCACTCGTGGCACACACGCTTCGTCAGATTATGGGTTCCCGGAGTAGACGGTTTTGAATGGAGAATGAATGCTTCAAAATTCGACGAGTCTCGTCAAATCGAGTGGCCTCCGCTTAGGTGGGGGCCCCTCCATTATGGATCGGTCGAGCATATTCAAACCTTTTTGCTAGCAATGCTATACCTATCAAAGTTGGCGAACGCTTCTTTAATCTTAGACTCGTTACGCTCTTCGACTTCACTCGTTGGCTCCGCGTCCACCAGTAGGCTTTTTGATAACTAATTAGAGTTGACATGAAATGGATCACGGAAGAAGACGTATCCGACTCGCTTTCACACACAGACAGATGGCCAGACGAGACGGAAATAAAGGGTGAACGCTTTGCTAGAGCTCCACCTAAGGCTCAGTTTTCCTTTGCGGAGGAAGCTATCCATTTACTTTTTCTCCTTCTCCTATGCTTCTTCATTCGAGGGGATGCTTTCCTATCGTTGAATTGCTTCCGTCTATCATAATAATGATAATTATAGCTGTCACTGGCTAGGGCTTTCGAATCAAAGCATGGGCATCCGCAACTAAGAGGGAGCAGTAGATCGTCGATTGACGAGCCGGGTCAGTAAACTTCTATTGATTATTGATTCGACTAGAGGGGCTCCTAGCAGCAAACTTGTAGGAAGGGCCCACGGAAACGCAGGAGATGTGCAAGTGAGACTTCGTTCCTTTGTTGATCCGCTTAAAGAGTTCTTTCCTTGAATGGAAGGAGATAGAAATTTTTTATTCTCAGCTTCTACTTCGACAGACGATTCTCTTCTTCATTCTTTTTTTTTCTGCGCAGGAGTTCTTCGAGCGCGTGAGATTTCAATGACAGTTTGATCACTCGACCCCGTCCGGTCCTATTTCAAACAAAAGAAGCAAAGAAGGCAAATCTTCGTAAAGCTCAGGGGACTTCAATGGGTCTTACAAGCTAAAAAAAAGGAAATTCTTCGCGTTTCCCTACGCCCCACAGTATAAGACTCTAAGCAGTGGGAATGAATTCTATTACTTGATTGACATTAACAGATATGTGTACCACACCGAAGAAGCAATATGCCGATATGCTTTATGTACCAGCCAAGCCAGCTCGACCGTTATACAGTATAAGGGATTCGCCCTTTTCCTCAGACAAAAGAAAAACGGATTTCACAGGACAACCGGGAACGGAAGCCTGACATAGATATTGATTTGAATAAAGGAACTGAAACCGGAAAAAAAAGATCCTATGGGTAAGACACCCGTATTTAGGTATCGGCCGTACCTACCTCCGCCGCGGGCGGTGTGCGCGAGAAAAGGGCTAGTATACATGAAGTAGGCGTAGTAAACAGCTACAAAGACGGTGTTCCACCTTTTCGTAGAGGAAGACTATAACTATAGAAGAAAGACTGGTTCTATCAGCGCCTGGGATATTGAATCCGGCATTAAAAAGGAGAGAGTCCCGCTTGATCACTGTCTGTAACGGGGCTGGATTTTAACTCTTTGCCCTCCCAAGAGCAAAGATCCCTATTTCCATACCTATGTTAGGCTCTCAGAGGCCAACTTCCTTACTGACAAAGAGCAGTTTAGTACCCTTCTTTCTTTGTGAGATTTTTCACTGCCGTCCCATTTCTCCTACCAGCACCCAGCTTTAGCCAATTTCTCTACTATTGCATCCTTAATAGGCCGGGTACCTATCCCTTTCCAACTAGCCATTGTAATTGAGATTGCGAGTTGTCCTTTCCTTCTTCTTTGAAGCTTGTTCTTGGTCCCAAGGGAAATGGGACGACAAAGAGCCGCTTGCTTCCCCAATTGGATCATTGCTCGACTAGAAGTAGCCTCAAAAGACCTAACAAACATTACCTTGAAAAAGTGAACTAGTACAGTCTAACGAACACAAACTTATTACCGAAAAGGAGAAGATCAGGATCAGTCTTCGACGAGCCTTTTTATACCTACCGGCCGTCTGGGCGCTTTAAAGTTCAAAGCAATTTTTTATCCCTTTTTAACCGGCTGTGGAAGCTTTTACTCGAGGGGGTTTGTGCTCTTGGCCCAGTGAATATCGCTTATTCTGGTGTTTATCAGTGCCCAATCTATATGGAATTGGGCTAGGCCAGCTACTCTCTACCCGCGTTGGTCCATTGATCCCGAGCTTACGCCCCGGGGATGCTTACGAAAGAAGGTCTTTTCCAAGATTACACTATGAAGCATTTGCTTATCAAGCCGACTGACGACGGGAATTACCATATATTGAGCATATAGCTCCATCAGAAATGGATCCTTTACTGCAAATGAGACTTTCCAAGAGTCTTGCGGCTTTCAAAACGCCGCGTTTTACTGGGAAGGATCGAACCATGGGAACGAATCTACAGGGCTATCACCTTCTTTGGCTCGTCGCTCAGGAAGCTACTACTTCTCCCATTTCAGACCTGCACCAACAAAACAAGGATTTTACTGCTCAACAGTTCCCTACCGAGACAACATAAAGTCTCAACGGATCCTCAGCGCGCTGGGCATATCTCTTCCGTGCGTCTTTCTCGTTAGGAAACAGAACAACAGGGAAAGACCCGGCCGACCTGCCCAGGGCTCGAGGGCGATCTTTATTTAAAAGAGAATGGCGTGCCGGGATGATAAGTTGGATATGGATCAGCCATTCAAGGGTGTCCGGCTTAGGACTGCATACCAACAGCAACGATTCAGTGATAGCAGAGATCTGGGACATCTTCACCAGTGCCAAGAAGAAGCGGAAGGCCCAAGATCAGCAACGTCTATTTCAGTTCCTCATGCACTGCCTGCACCCAAAAGCGATGATTCACTTGTCCCCTTGTCCATAGGGACCTCGTGGCATACAACCGAAACGACTCCCACTAGATAGCCGCCCCTTTCTCTCTTTTTACAGCCTCGTGGACTAAGTGGAATAAGCTTTGGTCGCACTTAAGCGCGTATCCCACCAGGTTCACTTCCTCGGCCAGCTAGTGAAGTGAGTCTTTTAGCATAGGGAAGTGGGGAATAGATGCTTAGGCTAGGCTCCTTATGCGAATCCTGCCTCTCCACTGAACTCTGTTTTTTCTTCACATGATATTAAAGATCGAACCCGGCCAGAATTGTTTCATCGCCGGAAATTGTGGTCTTTCTCTCTCTCTGTCTCGCGTACAGCCCTGATGATAACGTTGGAGCGGTTGGCGTTGGCCTTTGAAAGGCAAAGCGCATTCCCGGCCTTGAAACAGCAGATGGGCTCATTAAGAAAGTGTTTATTTTCCGGTTGACTTGAAGCTTCATCCTCCCGTGGTTGCCCCCCAGGTTTGGGGCGAAGATCCCACCTCCGGATTCATCCATTTATCTAAACTAAAGTTCCGAATCTTGCTTTAAGCGCTGAGGAATTTAGGAACTGCGCTTCCTCCGAAGTGCTCGACGTCACAGTGTGTGATCAGCTTGTGCTATGGCGAACAAGCAAAAGTATGCTTTGGGGGGAAAGCCTGCCCCTGAACGTGATTATGCCAGCTAGAAAAACCGATGTTCGAGGTTGGAATCACCTAGAGTGAAGTTCTCGAACAGACCCTTCCAAAGGATATTTCCGCCCGGTTCAACTTGAGTAGATTTTTCAGTTTCACTTGAAGCTTAGTCATAGGAGATCTAAAAAAAAGATAAGACCATTTTTCACCAAAAAAAAAGAAGTCATGATCTAACCACAGCTATCAACGAAGGGAGATGGCTTTGCATTAGTCTTTGTTTTCATGTGATGTAGGCTCTCAAAAGCATGGTTATAGCATGGGCAGGCAATCGCCTGTTAGCGAATTTGTGCCTCTTAGAACTATCATCCGAATCTTACACATATCGACAGATGCTTACTCATTCAGTCTTTGCGGGCCAGGTGCCTTATCCGGGCTCATTTGCAAACACCGCCTGTCGAAATTCTTCCTAGTGAAGGGAGCCAACAAGTAAGCGGAAAAACCCAACCACCTTTACACTTCTTTCGACGGCTAGTCTTCATTTGTTCGATTTATTCTTTTTTTTCCCTGGATAAGTCTCATTCGATGTCGAAACCGATGCTTAAAACATTTCTTCTATCTTCTCAGTCTTCGATCGATCATTCTCGGATTCTCATTACTTACTTGAATTCCTCTTTTTCAGCGTGAAATGGTACCGTTATGCCAGCCTCAATCCATCAATGGTAGTTCGCCAGGCCCGATCTAACTATTTAAAGGGGAGTTAGCATCAAAAATCTATCTTTCCATGGTCGTTTACGCTGCTTTAAAGCTCTGCTCCTCTATAGTCAATAGAAGAGGGCACTACCTTCCAATGCCGCAGCGGCCCTTTCGGACTTTCGAGTTCAAAAAAAAATCCACTCTTACGGCGCTTTTCGCTGCTACAAGGCCTAGTCCCAACATCAAAGGGGATGGTCGGGAACCGATAGGGAATAAGGGTGAGCTTTTAGAACCGGTAGCTGGGACTGCTGGAAGGGATACTTAGCCCTTAGTCTATAAGTCTATCCTTGTGCTTTCGCCAAAATTTGGGGCACTCATGATCCAATTCCCCCATGCGATCGGCGATCTGTCCTTTTAGCCGCACGAGCGAAACTCGTAGAGGGATGTTGATTCGAGCAGGCAAGCAATACAGCATCGGCCGCTTTCACCGAGTATTTTTTTTCTCAGGGGTAAGACGCCCGGCTGCTCAAGGCTATGTTCCTCAGATATCTTTAGCGGCTTTGCAGAAGTAGATTCTTCTCTCGAGGGCCCTCCAGCATCCTATTCAGGGCCTGATTCTGAATAGTCACACTGTCTTTTTTCTGTCTTTCTCATTACTCTAAGAAGTAAGCAAGTAAACTACCTTCGGAAAAAGGCTGACTTTCCAGAGGGAAATAAAAGAGTAAAAGAGGCACGAAACTAGAATAGATTGCAAGTCAATAAGGAAAGTAACTATTCGGTTGCCTGGCGGGCTATTGCCTCTGACTGTGAATTGAGGGTTCTTTCTCTCCTTATATATGCGAGCAACTTCACCCGCAGATAACTAGAAGTTCACTGAGCTCGTGAGGGCGATGACAAGGGTCAGCTATAATTATCATTATTATGATAGACGGAAGCAATTCAACCTGTCGCACTGTTAGTACCTGGAGGCGAGAACATCTTGAATCCCCCACCTCAAGGACCAAGCCAAAGAAAGGGACCTACCTTCCCCGATTGACAGAACGTCCCGCTATGACACTTGAAAAAGTTTCAAGGTCTCGTCGCTTCGGTGAATCACTTGAGCCCTGATACATTTTCGGTGCCATGGAGCTAGACCAGTGAGCTATTACGCTTTCTTCAAAGGATGGCTGCTTCCAAGCCCACCTCCTGGTTGTCATCGCCGGATTCTAAGAGGAGAAAAAAAGTTCCGGACGGCTATGATGAGCAATTCCGGTAAGAAGAGCTATTGGTCTACTGTATAGAACATAGAAAGATGACTTTGTACCGGACAAGAGAAAGTCTATCTATCCCTACATATAACGAAACTATTCGCCTGGAATGAAGAGTTTTAGGTTTAGGCGCGGCAGAGAAAGCCAGCGTCTTTCAGAACCATGCTGACCGTTAGGATCAATCTGGTGGACTAGGTCTTTCTGAAAAGGATAGAACTTTGCTTGGGTTTCACCCGATTCGACCCACAAGCTGTACTTCCTGCCTAACTTCTTGTCGTGTGAAAGTTTTGTCGCCCGTGGTATACTTAAGCTCCCTTCGGGCGTCAGGCTCGTGGATGAAAGCAGGGGGCGGGTAGAGCTTGCTTACTCGAAAGAATAAGGATTTAAGTAGCCTTCTGAATCGACATCTTTCTCTTCCAATCCTATTGATCTTCTTGTAAGGGAAATTGGCTTCATTCCTATCCCAACTGCGGTTCTTGCAAAGAGCGATTAAATAATATTTCATTCTGGTTGTTGCCACCAAGTCTCTTACTCCTATTAAGCTCAGCCCACCAGAAGATGGAGTCTTTAACTACCTCTATGAACTGCCTACTCCTACAGCTTGCCTTTTTAAAGCAACTGCTTGGCGGCTTCTCGTCTTATCCTTCCTCATTCCCTTAGCCGAACTCCAGCTCTTTTCCCGTTGTTCTAGCTCTTTCGCTGACCTTCCAAGGTAGGTAGCTACTTTGTCCCTCGCAGCAATACGATGGCTAGCATACACACAACTAAAAACCTACTCCGAAACACCTCGTTTGCAAATAACTGCGTGCATGAAGAAGATTTGAATAAATCCTTTAGGGTTCTCCTTCCCTTCTTCAGCCCTTTGAGGAGTGGGCGTAGCATGGCTTGCTCCCCTCACCCTTGTCCTCTATGCCCAGAGATTCCCCAAAGCAGACGAAAGATAACTCAAAGCAGCCATGGGCGTCCAGAACTCCAGAGGGACATTGTAGAGTTTAACCCAACAAGGAAAAAAAGTTCCGGACGGCTATGATGAGCCGAAAGTACCCGTTGTCGTTGGCAGGCAGCATGGGAAAGGGTTTTTTAACTAGTAATGGGATGTTACACACCCACGTCATAATCACAGGGGCGGCTGGGCTTGGACTGGAATGGCAAATATTGAACCCAAAAGGTGGGAGGGGTGCCGATTCACTATTACTATTTCTCTATAGAATCTTTCCTCTTTCTCCATATATGACGTCGGTCGGTCCTAGAAACGGCGGGCAGCGGCGCGAAGAGTTAACGACCGGGCGTGCTGCAACTAGGGATCACCAGGCAGCTCTTTCGAGGGCGTCGTGGGATATGTTACGTAGCATGGCGGTTCTGCTCAACTACCATGGTGTTGCATGGGTGACTTTAACGATTTATTGAGTAGTGAAGATAAGAAAGGGTTGTTGAAAGGCTGCAGGACTCTTTCCCGTGTATCCCCTCATTACTTGAGTAAGAGGTTGTTGTCCTGTTGCCAATTCCAACTATGATTCGTTGCTTCACTCCCCCGCTACGTATACTTCACTCGCCCCTCCGCAAAGGAAAACTGAGGTCTATCTCGAGTCCTCGATGTCGAACGAAAAAGCCGAGAGATTTCCGAGACTCCGAAACCGCATTTGAGCGGATTTATCCGCAACCCTCATCCCGTCCGAAAGGCGAACTTTTTTACTATACAATGTGACAGTTTAGTGATAAAGTTATCCATTGACCCTTTCTTTGGGTCTATTAACTGGGTTGGACCTGGTATAACAAAACGAACGGAGTTCCAGGCTCAAGTGCCTGCTCATCCATCTTCATTCCAAAGGCGAACATTTCCATTGAAGTGAGTCTTCAAGAAAATCATCTCCTTCTTTTTCTCCTTCCCATTAATTGTTAATTCTTCCTTTAGGATCTCTCTCGACCAGTTTGGTTATCTTCCACTGCAACTCTGAGACCTTACGCTCGTCCTCTCTTCATACAATATATTCTACTCGGATAGCCATGCCCTATAGTTCTTCACTACTCCGACTCTCTTTCTGTCTGGAGGGAATTTTTTTTTCGAAATAAATCATGCCTCAACTAGATAAATTCACTTATTTTAGCCGAACTCGATAACAAAGCTAAGAATAAAGGAAAAGGACCAAGCTACGAAGTCCGGTGAATCACGAGAGGGGATGCTTCTGAAAGTGCTGTTGGTGAGGCCATTTGAAGACGATTAATCGACCCCTAGCGAAAACAAGGAGATTAATTAGGCCCGTATCATAGGCGACCGAACGGCCGCCCCCTAATTACTAGACGACCTGCTATAATAATTCCATAAACACCTAGCGAAGATATGGCAAACAAATAAAGTAGCCCTATGTTCGGATCTGAAGCCCATTTTTTTGAAATCCCACTATAGTAATGCCAATAAAAATAGAAAATGAGAGACCCAAAGTAATGAGAAAATGACTTGTAACTGTGAAGCTATAAGGTATCATACCCTGGGGACCTTCCTTGACTGTCTTTATGTGATTTGAGCAAGCCGGTAACGGAGGAGAAAGGTGATAGGTAGATCCATGACGATCTCTCGACCTAAACGGTAGCTTTCCAGACGAAAGTAGTCTCGAATGGGTAACCACATTCATAGCGGGTACCGAGAATCCATCTTTTTGACTTCTTTCCGAGACTACCGATTGAAGCATCTCTAGTCGATCGACGAGCTGCCCACCTTTCATAGCGAAAGGCTAGCCTTCACGATTGAGAATCTTTCCCCATTCCTATTATCCTGGCGATCTCCACATCCTTTCATCGGGCTTAGCTTTGACACGTGCCCCCTTGGTTTTGGAATTTCGGTAGGTGACATCCACACATGGTTCAGCCCCTGTGTCCGCTTTCGCGAGTTCCGCTAGCTTACATCACACTAGCCCTCGTCACTCTCTAAGAAGTGGTCTGATCCACCCTCCCTAAATACTTAACTCAATGATCTTCTACAAGCCCATTCTTTGGCCGGAAGATGGAAAGGAAGCAATGGGGATTGGCTTAAGTATTAAGGACAGTCCAGCCAGTGCTGGTCTCCGCTAGCTGTCTCCGGTAGGAATCCAACCGCAAAGGCTGTCATGAAGCCCTTCACATCTTGTATTCTGTGCGCCTTTGCCTTTATTTATTATCTTAGAAGTGTCATCAAAAAGGTGGGTTAGAGTCTTCCCGGGCTAGCTCGGTTATCAAAGTCTTCAAGTGCCTTGTATTGAAGGCAGCGACTTTGTCCTCTCTTAGCTCGCCTTTCAATCTGAAGTCAAGCAACGAATATGTATTAAGAAGAAGCTCTGGTGCCCGTGATCGGGAAAGCTTCACGATCCTAATCCAGAATGCTTAAAGAGAGGGTTCTGAACAATAAGTAGGAGCTGCATAAGCAGACGTTGAAAGAGGGTCTGCCAACCCAACGAGTGTAGTTTACGGAACGAGGGAAGAGAGCCATTCGACTAAGGCCTGAGGCATTCCTTTATAAAGCAGTTGGCATCGATTAACCAAAGTGAGCGCTAATGCCATTCTTTTTCATCGATACCAGTTTGGTATGTCTTCGTACAAGATCGAAAAAGGTGCATTTACTTTTGAAAGCAAGAAGAAAGGTTGGCTTCAGGGCCATGGGGTCTGTGATTGATTCATGGATCGGAGATTGGGTCTGAAGTTTCAAAGGGGAGCTATCCCATTGTAAAGAAAAGGATTCTAACCTGGGCATGCAAGCTGTATTCGAGGAAGCGTAAGCTGTGAGACAAAGTAGAATAAACGGACCTAAGCCAACCTTGACAGATAAGGTCAACACGTAGCCATAGCGTAGGGAGACCAAAGAAGGGACATCCTGACGCAATGCCTAACTGTCGATTAGGGCTTTTCGTCGGTCGCTTATAGCAAGAGAAACTGAACCCGCGGCCGTAGACAGCTACACAAGAGAGGAGCCCTTGGCTTTTTGACTTGGAAGATAAGTTGGAGAAGGTCAGATGCCGAGAGCATGGAAAGCTGGTACAAGCCCAATGGGGAATAGGTGGAGATCCACATATCAGTCCCGCCTGACGGCATGCGAAGGAAGTGGAGTGCGAGACTGTTGCGCGCCGTCAGGCTTTTCCGCGATATGGGGGTACTTCTGCCCTCGAAGAATTTAAGTGAGTGAATCGCCGACAGGCCTACAAGCGAAGAAGAAGTGGCTTCCGCTACATAAAAAGTAGAACGCAGATCGGAGATCACAAACTTGGATCCATTCCGCCAGACACCGAAAGGTTACCAGCTGATCCAGCAAGCAATCAAAGGTAATAGCGGTTATATACGATCGTTGTTTGATCTCCACCGACCCCCTTGTATGTTGCTCCGGCATCGCATCGGGTCAAGAACTCCAGCAGCGGATATGCGACTGTCGATCTATTCCTGATGTGGTGTCCTTTCAATCAACTAGTGCTACCAGCTACCGGGCCTAAGCTTTTACATCAAGGATGACTTAATGAAGACATAAAAATGACCGATCGTGATCAGTGAGCGGGAAGTCTGCTGAAGTCGTTTGAGTCTTTGACAACCACTCTCTCCGTGAAACTCCTCCTTTAATTTAACTATGATTGATCTGACCATTTTCTTTAGGCAGAAGCTGAAAAGAGATTTGAATAGCACTCTGAAAAGACTAATGCTGCACATAAGAATATGTTTCAAAAGAAGAATAAGCACAAGGTGAGTGCAGAAGGACCTTAAAAAACTTTAGAGTGTAGGTCCTGCAAGAATTAGAAGGGTTACTTTTGAGTGCCTTCTTTCTTTTGGTAAAGGTCAACGGTCCAGTTCAAGCATTGGCGCATAACGGGAGGCTAGCTCAGAATGATGGTATAGCAATGAACATAGGGATGATACTCGGAAAAATATGGTCCGAAGAATCTCGATAGTAGTTCCATGAACAATCCTTTGCGGGATTGGTTTTTTTTTTATAGTGGAAATGCCATAAAGCGCGAACCAAGATCCGTAATACGAAAACCAAAATAAGAATGAGGAAGAAAAAGAATATCGTGATGTAAGTCCATCGTCAAAATCAATATAGACGATTGCATAGGCAAGGCCTGCACCGGCATGGTTTGTGCTCCATCGCCCGCCGGTCCTGTTGACAAGATAAGGTCTGCAACAGATGTCATGCTGCCGGTGTAGAGTTTGATACGGATGAAGCGGGTTGTCTTACCGGAAACATGATAGCCGCGGTCAGAATTGTTGTTACCGTGAAGACTGCACCACTCTGCGTTGATCGCGCGCTTTCCACCACAATAAATCGAATTTAGAACCTCCTTTCGATCAATACACAAATGTATAACTCCCAGAGAAGGGAACAGGGCTAATGAAAGGGCATGGCTTAAGCTCCTCAACAAGTTCTGCCCGCAGAGAGGGCAAGAAGTAGCTCGCCCGATCCATAATAGAGGGGCCCCCACCTACGTGAAAAATCTCACAAAGAAAGAAGGGTACTAAACTGCTCTTTGTCAGTAAGGAAGTTGGCCTCTGAGAGCCTAACATTCCTTGGGGAAAGGATCATTTTAATGAGAAAAAGCATCCTACTAAGACGATCGAAATGATGAAAGAGTAAGAACGATGTGATTACAGGGTTGAATATCTCAGACTGCTAAGGAGAGATTCCTAGTCTGGTAGCAGGTTATTGGATCAGTTGGGTAGTCAGCGCGTTACTAACGGCGTACCTTTTGCATGATGGGTCAGCGAGGAAATGGGAACAGCGGCTTAAGCCATTAGTGTAGGCGCTTTCCAGAGGTGGAAGATTTACGTTCTTCCTATTTGACCCGAAACCGATCGATCTAGCCATGAGCAGGTTGAAGAGAGCTCTAACAGGCTTGGAGGACCGAACCCACGTATGTGGCAAAATACGGGGATGACCGCAGAAAGATTCTAAATATGAGAAGTCCCCTTTGGATTCGAGAAGAAGAATCTATGCTCTCCTTCGCGTAAAGAACAGCCGCCTGATGCTGTTCTTGCTGACTTGCTAATAGATTTCCAAAGATTTGGAGTAGTTGAGTGAGGGAAATAATAGGTTCTTTTGGCGCCATATGTTTTGCTTCTTTACTTTGACTGCTCTGCTCTCCCAATTCAGGAAGACGGAAATGACCGCTTGGTTGAAACCAAGAAAGCCTCGGTGGCCTCTTTCTTCCTGCTATTAGTATCTCCACTCTCAGAAGTCAATCTATATAGGTTGTAAGGGAGTTTACCTGTTCAGGCTTTTCTTCTTCAACTTGGCATTTCTTACTGGTACTGGCTGGGCGAAGTAGGCTCGCAGGTAAAGGATCAGGCCTAGGCCTAACTCTAATGTAAAGGGTACTGGCACTAGAAAAATTACCCTAAGGGAGACTTCTAGTAAGATAGCCCAGAACTCCTACTACTTATAGTTAGTCTACCTACGTCATTCTTTCTTTAATTGAATAAGTAAATATCCCAAGAAAGACCTAGTAGAGCTCCTAGCTACCACAGAAAGGAAGGGAAAGCGAACCACAGAGAAAGTAAAGGGACACAGAGTGGGATAGATGCGGCTCTTCACTCAATCAGTCTATTTTCCCTATAGGGGAAAGCTCAATCCCAACTCTCGAATCTAAAGCCTAAACGTCTAAGGTATGAAGTGACTGGTTCGATAGGGGCCAGCGCATAGTCATAGTCTTCCTGCGTGCCTAAACATCCACTCTTTCTAGTCGAGTGCCTTGCGGCGCCTTTGAACGATGAGAGAAGGCGATACCGAATAGAATAACTCAAGGGCACTGGCTACTCCATCAACTAAATTTCGTTGCGTAAGTGAGGAGGCCAGTCTGAACTTGAAATCTTTCGTAGGCTCATCTCGTCGATTGGCATTCCGATCCTGGTCATTCATAGATAGTCGGCACTTGAGTCATAGGCTATCGCCCATTCCTGATAGCCGCAGCTCTGGGCCGTTCCCTATTCATTAAAGAATGAATGGGAATTGATCTTACAACGGCTGGGCAAATCCATCTCCTTCCATCTCTATTTTCGCTTAAACTTTCTTGCTTTCATGAAGCCGACCTTCAAAGACATCTCTTCCATTTTCGTAGATGGAAGATCCGGTGAATCAATTCAATTAGATGCGGTGCTTGTCCCTCGAAGCGAAGGTCAAGACCAAGACATTGGGGATTCTGAATCTGACCGCACTTCCCCCAGGTCGAACGGCTATCGATCCTGGCCCGATGAGAAAAGGGTTGAACTCATGCTTGCCTTAACCTAATATACTTGGATCCCGGATTCCATTCCCTTAAGGCGGCATTCATTCCCTTCATGTAAAGGAAGAGTTCAACAGAAGTCATCTCTCGGACACTGGCTGTTCTTTCTACCGCTCCGTGGGCTTGCTTTTTGGAAGATAGATTTGCAAGATATCTGTTCCCGGAAGCAAAAAGTAGCTCGAGCCAAGGCGGGGAGCGAGGCCCCCGCTGGAGGGGGGGAAGAGGGGTGGTGGGCTTTCCCCCACATTCTTCATTGCAGCCTGATTCTCTCTCTGGAAATGAGGGTGCCTCGATTGACATTTATCATCGAATAAGGAATCCTTCCATGGATGAGAAGGTTGAGTTACAGTACAGACTCCGTTGGCTTTCGCAAGGAAGCATCTCGAAAGTTCCGCAAGGGAAATCGTAATCGTACTGAATCTATAAAGAAGGAAATCGTGTCCTTAAAAGCCTGTCTTTTTGGCCTACTTGCCTTTTTCCTTACAGCCTATGTAGCTAGAGAATAGAAGAAGGGGGCATTATCGCAGCTACTTCTTGCAAACAGCCATATTTGTCCTCTCTATAATTGGAAGCATTTGAAGCTTCTTCTATCTTAGAACTTGGGCATTTTTCGATGAGTAGGTCCGGAAGGAGACTACTTTTGGATGAATGGGGGAATTACGTCGTTCTTT
>JAVBHU010000485.1:0-20933 GCA_034768395.1 Linum lewisii | reverse complement strand
TAAAATTCTCAAAACCCGCCAACGCCCCCCCAAACATTTTCAAAATGATGAGGGCATTTAATTGCTGACGCTATTTGGGAAATCATCCCCCTTTAGCTGTTTCCAAGCCCTTACTTTGAATGATCAAAACAGGAGCCTCGAACCTCCGATTGTGGAAACTATTTTGACTGGTGACTTCCTTGTTCATCAATCTATAGTAGTGAGACCGGGAAATTAGATAAAAAAAACAACTGAATAGATGAAAATGGACCACAAGGGTCCTTAGTTGGTACAAACAACCAAGTTGTTAAAAATAAGCAATTTCACCACTAAAAAGGCATTGAAAGGTGACAAAACTCCTAAAAATAAAGGCTAAATATGACAAAAATTTTTATAAAAATATATGCATCAATCGTCTTCCCCTAAATTCGTCGTCGATGCTCTCGAGGCCTCATCTCACTGATTGAGCCATAACGTCGCTGCCGCGTGGGAACCGTAAGACGAAGGAAAAGGGTTTGTCCCTCTTCTTCCCCTTCACTTCTTCATTTTTCTTATAGATCTGACCAATCACCAGCTATCTATTGCATGATGTCTCACCGATTTCTTGCGCTGAGACCCCCCATTGTTTCGTCGTCTCGGGTTCCTTTCCCAACACTCTCCGACCATATGAGGAAGACGTTTGGTTGATGCTATGGCAGACGACAGCGACTTACGACCATCTAGATGAATTGGATTTTGATTTGGGTCTTCTTCATATTTTTCCCTCGTCGAAGATGGAGCCATCATCGGAGCCAGCAATTGGGTCGAATGATCCAAATCTCGGATATATCAAGATGAGCCGCCGTTGGAGATGGCTACTAGGCTTCTTCTTCTTCTTTGAATTTTGGTTGTGTTCCAATTTCCTAAAATGAACATGGTTCAACTAGATGTTCCGAGTTGTCGACATTGGTACCATGTTTCTTATATATATATAATCTGGTTCCAGTTTGCTATATTGGAACATGATTTTGACAATGGGTGTATCAATTTCAATTGTATAATTTGTTAACCTTCAATTTTGTTTATGGTATTTAGAACTAAATTAATAGAATTGGTTCCGGGTTTATTATTCCAAAATAGACATTTTTTTTTGTAATCAAATCGTAAGAAATTCCTCGTTTCCGGTTTGAAATAAGATATGAATATTTTAACTAAATATATCACTCTGGCATGTTTGGAACAACTTGCATTTGATTTCAATACAATGAAACAGTTGGTTAAAGTAGATTTTTTCCCATAGTCTGTGTAAATAAAAAATTTTTTTCCATAAAAGACTGTTCCATAAAATAAAAAATAAACCATTTTAGAAACAAAAAAGGAACTGTTCTAGAAAAATGAAACGTATCCGTTGAGAAGAAAAATTGTGGGATTAATTTTTTCTGGATAGCGGCGGCCGACGCTAGGGTTTTTTTTTACAATCACCGGTGGTAAGTTAAAATTTGGCGAGCCGACGCTCAACAATAAAGAAAAATACCTAAAATTCTGAAAGTAATTAATTAATTCCATAAAATCAATCCAAAAAAATAACTAAATTAAAAAATTTAAAATTTAAAAAAATGAAATTCAAACTAATTAATTAGAGAATCATGTCATCAACAGCAAATGCAAAAGCAATCATTAAAAATAATTATCATTAAAATAATAATAAATTAAAATTTGTAACTACTTAATACAATTCCCTTTTATTACTCATTTAATAATAGAGAAACGCTCTTAGATTTTATGGTAACAACATAATAACCAATTAATGTTGCGATTCTTATCAGTGGCTCTTAGATTTTTTTTTTTCGTTTTTTTTATCGAAAGTAGATTTTTTTTCGTTCTTCTATGGATTTGGTTTATTTATGAATCAAATGTTTTATATGGTTTTACTTTTAGTAAAAGGATACGCTATAAAAAAACAATCAAAACCCAATCACAATTTGGCCACGAAGTCAATTAGTCAACCCTCATTTCCAACACTCTCCAGTCCCATGGAGGGACCCAACCCCCCCCCGCCACCGCAGTCAGCCGCCGGAGCCACTTTCCACACTGCCAAGCCATGGCCCTTCAATTCCTTCAACCGTATTTCGCCCCAATCAACCTCCTCCCCCATCCTAGCCCTCTTCTACCGCCACATAACACACCTTTACCTCTCTCTATCCTCTCCGACCACCACCACGTCATCGCCACCCTTCTTCACAACGCTCGCCATGCTCGTCGCCGATTTCGTCCTCGGCTTCATGTGGTTAAAACCACTCAAGCCATGAGGATGAACCCAAATTTACGACGTCGTGAAATGGTGGAGAAGTTCGAGAAGGTCGTTGCTGATGGGAGGTGAGCTTCCTGGGCTGGATGTGTTCATATTTACGGCGGATCCGTACAAGGACCCGCCGTTTAAGGGCGGTGAACACTGCACTGTGGGTGATGGCGTACGAGTACCCGAGGGATAAGCTGTCGGTGTACGTGTCCGATGATGGTGGGCCCGCCATCACGCTGTTTTCGTTGATAGAGGTGGCCAAGTTTGCAAGCCGGTGGCTGCCTTTCTGTGATAAAAACGTGGTGGACCGGAATCCGGCGGTTTATTTCGAGTTGGGTCATCATTCGTTAACGTATTCGTTGAAGAAGAGTATATCAAGGTACTTGTGTATATAGCAAATTTTCTTTGTAATCGAAAAGGATACCCATTCATTCTTTTCCCTTATTTAATTGGTTGCACATTCATCATGTTTTAAATTTTTAGTTATATTTAGACTTATGTTGGTCGCACCATTTACCGTTACTATTAAATTGCATTAATGGAGATAGTATGAAAGTAAGAAATGAATAATTGCAAAGTTGTTGAAATGAAGTAGGGACCACATTTGAACATTGCATTTTTGTGGATGGTAAAGATCAAGTTGTCAGGATCGGACTGGCATCATCGAACCGGTAGAGCCAAAGGTTCGAGGGTTAAAAGTTCAACCGAAATTGAACCGTAAAAACTGGTACAAAGAACCGGAAACTATCATTTTAAAAAAAACATATATAATTAATCATTTTTCTATAACATATGCATTAAAATGCAATAAAACTTATCTTTTTTTGTTATTATTGGTCATTTATCTAAAACCTAGGTACTAAAATTTTAATATTTATTGTTATATAAATAAAGTCTTAATACTAATCCTACCAAAAACCCTATCTAGCGCCGTTCCTCTCCCATCTCATACTATCTTTTCCTTTTTTCCAGATCCACAAATTTGTCTCTTCCTTTTTCTCCATTGATTCATCTTTTCCTTCTATTACCTTGTTCATTTCATCTTCTTCTGATGCCTTTGCTACCGGCCTTCGGAAGAAGAAGAGAAGGCGGTGATAGTGTGGCCTTGCCTTAGTTGGTACAGGGAAGGCTGCGATTTTCTTTAAATTTGGTTCCTTTTCGGTTGGGGTGATTTCTTATCCTGATCCAGCTTTGAAAAATGTTCTCTTGTTTGAGATTTTGCGTTCGTTTTCTATGAAGCCTACCCACTCATTAAAAAAACTCGGCTGCGAATGAATGACGATTGACGAGATTCTGCGGATGAACGAAGGAGAAAAGGTGAAGCAGAGAGTCTGCGGATGGAGTTTGCGAGAGAGAAGAGTCTAGAAAGAAATTCCCTCGTTCACGATTTTCAGTTTTGTCAAATTAGATTTAATTTTTATTATTCTATCTACCAGACCGGCCATACCGCCAGTCCGGGTCGACCATTTTCACTGGTTTTTCCAGTTCGCCCGGATTTCAGAGGCTTATTCAGCCGGTGGTGATTTAGGGGCCGCCCGGGACCAGATTTGGCCCCCGGTTCCCGATTTTACTGCTCGAACTGGCCGGTTTCGGTCCGGTCATAACAACACTGGTAAAGATGAAATAATTAAATTGATTAATATTTTCTTGTTTATTTTGGAATTACAGGGCATGTATGAGACCATGAAAGTGAAAGTTGGAAGATGGTGCTGAAGAGAGGGAAAGGGGATGACCAATAATTAAACGGAGTTAAAGAGAGGGAAGTTTTCAACAAGGGGACTAGTCAACATTTCACAAAGCAAGACCATCCCACTATTATACAGGTCCCCCAAGTCCTCCTAATTAACTTAAATAATATAAGATTTAACTTAAATATATAAGATTTTATTCAGAACTCTCTCCCAATGATTTGAGTTATTGGGATGAAACGGTTCTTGACATGGTATTCAGATTCTTTAACTAATAAAAGGTCAAGGTCTTGAATCTCGATAACCGCAAGTCGGTGTATAAAGGCTTATTGAAACCTTCGTGGCCCCATTCCGTTGCACAAGTCTTACCGACTGTGAAAACCTTAGCTATTTTGAGAGCTTTCGTTTGAGGGGATGTGTTAGTAAACAATATAAAAGATTCATTCAGAATCCTCTCTCAACAACTGGAATTTTGAGATGCAACGGTTCTTGACAAATCCTTTAGTCTATTGTAAGTTAATTATTGTTTGGCAATTAATAATGATCAGGTTATATTTGGAGAGCAATAAAGACAAAGACATTGATGGCCACTTAAATGCCAAATCTCATTTACGTATCAAGACAGAAGAGCAAGACCACTCCACATCACTTCAAAGCCGGCCCCCTCAATGTTTTGGTATTCCTATGATATATATTTTCCATCATAGTATGAATCATCAATGATTTAAAAAATCAATAGTTAACTAATTGGGATACATTTTCATGTTTTTCACGAAGTTACGTGTGTCAGCAACGATGACAAACGCGCCAATAGTGTTGACCTTGGATTGTGACATGTACTCCAACGATCCCCAAACACCAATTCGTGCAATGTGTTACTTCTGTGACCCTAAGCTGGGCCCCCGGAACTCTGCTTACCTTCATTTCCACAAAGTTACCATGGAATCAACAAGAATGATATCTACGAGGTGAGTTTCAACGCTTGTTAGAATTCAAGCAATGGGGCTCGATGGACTACGTGGCCCCAACAATGTTGGGACCGGATGCTTCTTCCGTCGACGAGTTTTCTTCGGTGACCCCTCCACCCATGACACCTGAGATCCCGGAGTTGGGAACCTGACCACGTACTTGTAGCAAGTCGATTCAATCCAAGTCGTTTTGGAGTTGGCAAACAAGGTTGCTGGTTGCACTTACGAAAACAAAACTATTTTGGGGCCTATAAGGTAACTTAACTGTAACTAATTAATCCACGCCATCATTTGTGTCGATGCAATGTACTACATGCTTAATATATCTATGACAAAATTTACTTACGGGGATGTGCGTGGGCAGATGGGTTACAGGTATGGTTCTTTGGGTGGAGGACATTTTTTCATTGGGTATAGTCTACACTGTGAAGGGTGGAGATCAATATTTTGGTTGCCCAGAGAGATCAGATTTCTTGGAGATTTCCCCCATTTCGTTGTTGGATATGCTGACACAGCAAAAGAGATGGGCAATTGGTGTACTCGAGGTTGGGTTCTTTTAAATACAGTGCTCTAACTTACGGTGTCAAGAATGCGGGCCTTCTTACGGGCCTCGGATATTGTCAGTCCGCATTCTGGCCCATTGGGCCATCCCTCTCACCATCTATGCTTTCCTCCCTCAGCTTTCTCTCCTCAATAAAAATCCACATCTTCCCAAAGGTATATACCTTTTAATACTCTCATTGAAATCTATAAAAACTATCTGGATGAGATATGAAGGAATCTGTAATTTGATCTTGTGTTGTAGGCAACAGAAGCTGGTTTTGGGTGTACTCATTCTATTTCTAGCTGCCCATGTACAAGATTTGGTGGACTTTCTATACGTGGGAGGCACCGTGGGCAAATGGTGGAGTGACCAAAGAATTTGGTTGTTACGGGGGATTGACTTGTCATCTTTTTGCATGACCGAGTACTTCCTCAAATTTTTGGGAATCTGGCGGATTTCAACTTGACCAGTAAATTGATTGATGAAGAACAGAGCAAAAGATACGATGAAGGCATCTTTGAGTTTGGAGTTCATAACCCAAAAGTTTGTTCCCCCTACGATGGCGGCTTTGGTTAATTTGTTGGCGTTCCTTTGGGGAGTCATTGGTGTTATCCGCGGTGGGATAGCAGAGGGGCCGCTATTGAGGTGTTTTTAGCGGGATTTACAATGGTGAATTGTTGGCCATTTATGAAGCTGTTGCATTGAGGAGTGACGATGGAGAATGCCTATTAAGACTGTTGTTTGGTCTGTTGTTTTGGCTTCGTTTATCTATGTCCTAGCACACCAATTGTTTTTAGTTTTAGTTTTAGTTTTTTTTTTTTTTTTTTGCTTTGGTAATAAGAGGTGCAACCTACCCCTTGATACATTAAAACGAATGTCACAAATTCTTAGAGTCGACCCATCTACATTGGACTTGGGCATTAGAAGCTTAAGCTTCATTATGGAAATTGGGCGTTTTCAATATCATATTTAGTATAACTAAACCTTTTAGTAGTTGAGTTCACACGATTTAAAAAATAAAAATAGATGTGTCATACATTATCTATTAGAAGTATGTACCGGTTAGGGTGAAGGAGTTTCAGTTTTTCCTCTCTTAGTTTAAATACTCTCTCTTAATCGAAATTTCTGTATGATGTATGTAACACCGTCCCGAATCAAACCAGGTGAAACCATGTTGAACCGTTCTTGAGTATTAAAAACAACAATTTTAAGCGTAAATAAAACCAAGCCCTTTATTTAAATCAACAAAGAGGCCTCGGTAATCCGTGAAAACCATAATGAAACTTGTAAAACCATCTCAACATAAAACCAAAAATCCAACACACACTAGAAGTTACTAAATCTTTGAAATCTCCCAAAACTTCAAAGTCAACTGAAATATTTAAAAGGTCAACTCAAGAAGGCTCCGTTTCACCTATAGCTTCGTCCAGAACTTCTCGAACCCGCTTCCACACTGATACCCACACCACTTCACTAGCCACGGAATCCGAAAGGGAGAAAGGGATCAATTTCCTATTGAAATTAGTGAACCCACTGGGCTACCTACACGTTGTCCTACCTCTTGGAGCGTCCCCAACTCCGCACAGACATCCAACAATGGAACCAAACCCACCCCCTTTCCATTTTTTAAATTTCCCCCTAAACATCTAGGTTATCCTTGGTCAGTTCTGTTCTCAAGCATATTAAAACCCCTAGATCCATAGAATTAATACACAATCACGGCACAACGCATCATCACATCAATCCACAACCGGTCACTACACAACCCAAGCACCAACATTCACATTCATTTATCTAGGTGATTATTAGGCGCCAAGGATTATCCACACCACCACCGCCGGCCATCAATCAACCGACGCATCCACTGGGATCCTTCCAAAGGAGAATACATTCCGACGCATCTAAGGATCCTTCCACGAAGGAGAAATCAACCAACCTTGGAAACCCCGCCAAGGGGATTCACCCCGTGAATCGGATCAATACAACCAGTATTCGGTGGGGTAGTGTGGGTCCTTCCAGTTTATATTCATATTCGTATCACAACTCATACAATTCAATTATATCAATCCATCCACCCCATCTCTCATCACATAATTCCAACACAATCCAAAATCATTCAACGCCTCCCAACGGCACAAACATTTAAGGGTAAACGGCTAGCTCCGGCCACCCCCACCTGCAAGTAAGGGAAGCCTGTCATGAATCGTAGGGTTACCCCGTACAATCTTTCTTGGCACCCCATTGGGGGGAACCGTCCACCTGTTCTGTGTAAGGGCGATCCCACTTTGGCAGGACCACCCTCCTGCAATCCACAATTATAACTGGCAGAAACAGTTACAACATCATATCCCAACCCTCCTACACTCGTTACTACCTCCCCATTAAGATCAAGGTTAATATCTCCCCCATTATGGCCAAAAAGACGCTTCTCACGAATTCATCATATCGAAAGATACAAAATGACCAACTTTTCACAAAGTACAACAATTAACCACATAACAAAATCCCCTTTTTCTCTCTTCCAATTCATGCAAAAACCTAATCCCTTAAGAAAATTGGAACTCCTCAATCATCCAAACTACCTACAAACGTAAGCCCCACCTGGAGAAAAGCGGACTCTAAAAGACTCCCAAACCCAACGGCCAAGTTCTACAACTCCAAAGTCGTAGCTCTTCTCCTCCTCACTGACAGCAGCCTCTCCGACTCAGCCAAACTACGACCCGATCTCTTCCTTCGCCGACACGAACACGTAGCAAAAAAGGATCGTAATCGGAGCCTACAACTCCCGGGAATCAAGGATTGACCCAAATGGGTTTTTGGTTTCCTTCAAGTAGGGTTTGGGGAAAGTTGGAGAAAATGCAAAGGGAAGAGGTTTGGGGGAAAGATGGAAAAAAGTGGAAGAGTGAAGAACTCCTCCAATTGAGTTTTTAACCTAAGGCATGACACATGCCCAAAGCAATGAACATGGCTCAGTGTATCAATAGCCCCCCAAACGTGTTTTTAACTCGACCCAATCAAAATTCGGACGTCCCGAACTTCGATGGGACCTCAAGAAACATTGTTTCCCAATGCCTCAATCCCCGAAACTCGAGTTCCAAACCGTTTGGTTGGGGGGGGGATTTACAAGTCTCCACAACTTCAAGGATTTCGTCCCCGAAATCATCCCCAACTCCTCCTAGCACACGTTCGGAAGGTACACAAAATTGCAGCAATCCAAGCATCCCTTTAAACCCCCAAAATCCCAAAGATCTAACAGCCCTCCTTTAACTAAAATTCCTACACCAACTCCCCACACTAGGCCATCACCAAAACACCCCTGACCCCCCTCGAGGACTCTCACCACAACGGCAAACACCAAACAACATAAGGGACGTAAATACCTGAAGCATAAGCTTTCCATAAATTCCGGCCCCGCCTCATATCCTCCCTCGGTCTCCAAGTAGCCGATTCACTCCGGTGGTTCCTCCTACTACCTTGACTGCGAAATCTGCATTCCTCAAAACCGAACTTGCCTATCCCCCTATAGCAAGGTTTCTCCCATAAGTCAAATTCGTCGATCTCCACTTCCCTCCGGGAAATAAATGTGCGGGGTCCCTGGATGCTTAAGCATACTCACAGAAAACGTTGTGCATCCTTTTAACCTCCTTCGGAGTGCCAGCACTACGCCACCGGACCTGATTAGTTAGGTCTTCATAAGGACCCAATGTATCGAGGGCCAACTTTCTTTCCTACCAAAACGCATAGCCCCTTCCTGGCGCCCTTTCAAAAAACCTTCTCCCCCAACATCAAACCGCTCTCTTGTACGACCACCGCAAGCCTTTTGCCTTCCGGGCCGCTCTCAACCTATCCTTAATCACCTTTAAACATCACCGCTCTTTACAATTTGGGACCCGACATTACTCTTGCACCTTCTTCATCCCAACACAAAGGCGTTCCTAACCCTCCCTACAAAACCCTCAAAGGACGGACTTAAACTCTAGATATGAGTTATTGGTAGGCGAATCAACCAAAGGTAAAATTCCGTCCATGGAGTTTGGAATTCCATCGCACAACCCTCAATATTCCTCCAAAGTCAAACGCCCCTTCGATTGCCCATCCGTCTGGGGATATTGCCGTTGAGATTTTCAGCTTAGTTCCCAACGCCGTATGCAGCCCCTCCCAAAAGTAAATTGTGAAACTGGTCACGATCAGAGACGGATGGACTGAGGAATCCATCCCTTACTACTTCCTTTTATACAGCTTGCCAACTCCTCCAATTTGGCTTAAACCGAATGGGTATGAAATGAGCAACTTTTGTCAAACGATCGATATTACCCAACCGGCATCCTTCCCCTTTTGGTTGCGGAAAACCCGCCGAAGTCCATGGTGGTCCACAATTCCATCCGGAATTGGTAGAGCTGGATAACCCCCGGACTCTAGTTGCCTTCGTTTTGACAAACCAGACAAGCCCCCCAAAAAAAGTGCCATCCTTCTTCATCCCCGGCCCCAAAAAACTCATTTTGGTCGGGTACATTTTACATTCCGGGTGCATGATACATCGAAGAGTGAGCCTCCTCCAAATCCCCTGCCTCAACTCCTACCTCGGCACACCACTCGTCCCTTGCACCCAATAACCCGCCAACTCCTAAACCCATATCCAACCCCTTTTTTTCAACTTCCCCTCGAATAATTTAAAGGCACCTTGAGTTTCTCCCAAATCTATCATTCAGCTGGGTGGATACTAAGCTTAGCAAGCAAAATTCCCAATCATTATCTGCATTTCCACTCTCAACGCCCTAAGACAACTAACTCTTTCCACTCAATGCATCTGCAACCCATAGCCTTACCGGGAGGTAGTCAATGGTGCAGTCTATCCTTCAAGAGCTCCATCCAACGCCGTTGCCTACCATTCAGCTCCTTCGATCCTAAGGTGCTTAAGGTCTTATATCGGTCATGATCTTAAAGCTCACATTTACAGATAGTGCCTCCACAACTTCAAGGCGAATACCATGCGGCTAAACTCCAAGTCGTGGGTCGGATATTCACCTTTGCCTCTAAGCTGACGTGAGGCATAAGCAACAACCTTCCTTCGCTAGCACACACCCCAACCCTTGCAGGAAGATCATGAAACCACATTTCGCCACCTTCCACCGGCAGGGTCAACACCGGAGTGAAGTCAACCGCTTCTTCAACTCCCGAAGCTTTCTGGCACGCCTCACTCCACTCTACTTTGACTCCTTCCTCAACAATTATGTAGAGGGGGATAGGGAGAATCCCTCGACAAACCTTCGATAATAAACCAGCAAACCCAAGAAGCTCCTTAGTTGCGACACATCCTTGGTGGGGACCAGTTAATCACCGCTTCAATCTTCTTCGGGTCAAACCTCCACACCTCTCTTAGAGACCACATGCCAAGAAACAACACCTCTTAAACCAAAGGCACACTTCGAGAACTTGGCAAAAAGTTGTGCTCCCTCAACTTGTGGAAAACAATCCTAAATGTTCCGCATGCTCCTTTCATTTTGGAATGTGAGAATACTCTGAACACTACACGAACTTATCCCAAAATTGTGGAAGACCTTGTTCGAGACCATGAACGCGGGGGGAGCTTGGGAGACCAAACGGCATCACCAGAAACTCTAGTGTCCATAGCGGGCCAAAGGCGTATTGGCCCCCGACCCTCCTCCCCTTCAACTGGTTTAAAACCCCATCTCAAATTATCTCGAGAAACTTCACCCCTTGCAATTGATCGAAGAGATTTCTATCCTTGGAAGGGATAACGATTCTTGTCGTTGCCCCTTTTTTCAACCGCCTTAGTCTGCCTCCTCCCTCGCCCGTCCTTTTCTTCCAAACAACATGGTTCCCCGGGGAACACTTGGGGCGGATGAACCCCTTATCCAAGAGCTCCGCAATTGCTCCTTCAACTCCCCTTTAATTCGGTGGTGCCTACGTGGGTGGGGGAGATAGGAGCATTCCGGAATTAACTCTTATAACTCCACTACGTCGATCGGTCCACCAGGTAATTCCTCAAAACAATCAGCAAATCCCGGGAGCTACCGGCCCTTTTCCCTCCCCCTCCCTTTGCTCAACCGATACCTGAACAACAGGCCTCAACCCCTCTGAACCAAAGAGAAAGCTTGTTGCTGAAATTAATCCCATAGGTGCTGTCTCCCTCTTTTAACCCCTTGAACACCCCTGGCCAAACCTTCCACCTAAGCAACATTCTTCTTCCGACAATCAAGAAGCCCCATGCCTACCAAACAATCCATTCCTAGGAAACGTCGAATTCGTTGAAAGGGGCACCACCAAATCAGCCAAGAAATCACACCTCTCACTAAACTTTCACCCTCTACACACTTTCCACCCGAACAGAAGTCCCCAAAGGAGTTCTGACGCCCCAACTAACACCCAACTACTAACTACAACACCCAAACTACTCAAACATTTCTCAGACACAAAGGAATGGGTAGAACCCAATCAAACAAAGGGTAAGCGGAAAGATCTGAGATAGAGATCATACCGGTTACCACGTCATTAGCATTCTCTGCCGCACCCCTGGTGAGAGCATACAGCGCCCTTGATTCCCCCAGTTTCCCACAGGCATGGCATTTGCACCGTTCCTTCGGCCAGCACTCGCAGCCCCTCGTCCCATACTGCCGCCACCTCCGCCTCCATAGCTCCTAGACGGAGCTCTAGGCCCCTGCACCGATCCCACAGACTGAGTTGGTGCAGTACCCCTCCTCGGGCAGACGTTACTCTTATGGCCCGGCTGTCCACAAGTTGTGGCAGGTCACCGGAGTTGACCTTAGCAGTGACACTCCCCGACATGTGGCTTCTTACAGATACCACACATCGGCAGCCCTCCCGATACTCCGCTCCTACTCACCAGTCCCGACCTACGGCAGGCAGCACTCACGTGACCCGGGAGCCCAAGGTATAGCAAACTTTCACACACCTTCGGTGGGGCAGACTGCGCACCTCGGAATCCAGAATAAGATGTCTGAGCCCTCTTAGCCGGATGACTTTTAGTGATTGAAAGGAGAAGGCTGAGCCGACGCCTTTCTCTTCTTCTCTTCCTTCTTCTGTTCTCCAACCTCTCCCTCTGGAGTTGCCGCCGCCTTAACGGCACCAAAATCCCCATATCAGCGGTGGTGACTCCCTCCTGAATCTCCGCTCTCAACCCATTCATGAACTTACTGATGAGCTTCTTTTCTCGGTTAGTCCACTCGTCATACCACTTAGGAGAGAGGTAAACTCTATGTAGTATGCGAGAACAGACTTCTCACCTTGCTCCAAGCTCCTGAATTCCTTGGCCTTCTCCTCGCGCCAAAGGTAGGACAGAACTGATCGCGAAATGCTTCAACAAACTCATCCAGCTCCATTCTGGGCGGAACTACCCGACTCTGCGGCATCGACTGTCCACCAATTCAGAGCATGACCTTTAAACAGAAAGGTCATTGCTGCACCTTCAGCCCCCCCCAAGTCCCATCTGTAGGAACTTGTTACTCACATTCCTGAAGCCACTGCTCGGCCACCTCAGGATCAGCCACTTCCCATTAAACTCCCCAAAATTCCACCCCTTCAACAGACTCGGGCGGGAATCTGAGGGCTCCTTCTCTAAACCCTGAGTTCTCGGGGACCTACTTCCCCTTGCTTGACTGGATTCACTACAGGAGGACATTAAAACATTTCAGTTGATGCTCAAAATCAAATTTTTCCAAACAGTTTTCTTTCAACCATTCCCCAACCCGATTGAAACAATTGCAAAACCCCTAAAGTTGGTCCCGTGCCGTATGCTCATCTTTCTCCCTATGAGGTTAATTACTCCTCTAGAAGAAGAGACAATTACCCACACAGCAGCAACTAACCAGGCTCTGATACCACTTGTAACACCCGTCCCGAATCAACAGGTGAAACCATGGTTGAACCGTTCTTGAGTATTAAAACAACAATTTTTAAGCGTAAATAAAACCAAGCCCTTTATTTAAATCAACAAAGAGGCCTCCAGTAATCCGTGAAAACCAAATGAAACAGTGTACAACCATCTCAACATTAAAACCTAAAAATCCAACACACACTCAGAAGTTACATAAAATCCTTTGAAATCTCCCAAACATTCAAAGTCAACTGAAATATAAAACAGGTCAACTCCAAGAAGGCTCCAGTCTTCACCTCATAGCTTCAGTCCAAACTTCTCGAAACCGTCTTCCACACTGATCACCCACACCACTCTCACTAGCCACGGAATCCTGAAAGGGAGAAAGGGATCAATTTCCTATTGAAATTGAGTGAACCCACTGGGCTACCTACACGTTGTCCTACTTATGGAGCGGTCCCAAACTCCGCACAAGACATCCAACAATGGAACCAAACCCAACCCCCCTTTCCATATTTTAATTCCTAATACAGTCTAGGTTATCACGTTGGTCAGTTCCGTTCTCAAGATAAATTCATTAACCATAGAATCACATAGAATTAATACATCAATCCACGGCACACACAGCATCATCACATCACATCCATCAACCGAGTCACTACCACAACCACAAGCACACAAACATTCACATTCATTTATCTAGTGAGTTTTTTTAGGCGCCAAGGAGTTATCCACACCACCACGCCGGCCATCACATCAACCAGACGCATCCACTAGGGATCCTTCCCGAAGGAAGAAAACATTCCGACGCATCCATAAGGATCCTTCCACGAAGGGAAATCAACCAACCTTTGGCAACCCAGCCAAGGGATTCACCCCAGTGAAATCGGATCAATCACAACAGTATTTCGGGTGGGGTAGTGTGGGCTCCTTCCAGTTCTATATTCATATTCGTATCACAATCATACAATTCAGATTACTAATCAATCCATCCACACCATCTCATCATCACATAATTCCAACACAATCCAAATCATTCAAAGCCTCCCACGGCACAAACAGTTTAAGGGTAAACGGCTAGCTCACCGGCCACCCCCACCTGCAAGTACAGGGAAGCCATGTCATGAATCGTAGGGTTACCCTCCTGTACAATCTTTCATTGGACAGCCCATATTGGCGGGAAACCGTCCACTGTTCATCGTGTAAGGGCGATCCCACATTGGCAGGACCACCCTCTGCAATCCACAATTATCAACTCGGCAGAACACAGTTACAACATCATATCCCAAACCCTCCTACACTCGTTACTACCTCCAATCCATTAAGCATCAAGGTTAATATCTCCCCATTCATGGCACATAACAACAGACGCTATCATCACGCAATTCATCATATCGACAAGCATACAACAATGACCAACTTTTCACAAATGTACAACAATTAACCACATAACAAAATCCCTTTTACTCTTTCCAATTCATGCAAAAAACCTATCCCATCTAAGTCAAATTGGAATCCTCACATCATCCAAACTACCTACACAAGCTAAGCCCTCACCTGGAGAAGAAGACGAGACTCTAAAATGACTCCCGAAACCCGAACGGCCAAGTTCTACAACTCCAAAGTCGTAGTCTTCTCCTCCTCACTGACAGCAGCCTACTCCGACTCAGCCAGAACTACGACCAGCGATTCTCCTCTCGCCGACACGAACACGTAGCAAAAAACGGATCGTCAATCGGAGCTCTACAACTCCCCGGAATCAAGGATTGACCCAAATGGGTTTTTGGTTTCCTTCAGTACGGGTTTGGGGAAAGTTGAGAAAATGCAAAGGTGAAGAGGTTTGGGGAAAGATGGAAAAAAAAGTGGAAGAGTGAAGAAATCCTCCAATCTGAGTTTTTAACACTCAAGGCATGAACATGCACTCAAAGCATGACACATGCACTCAAAGCAGACACATGGCTCACGTGTCATCAATAGCACCCCCAACGTGTTTTAACTCGACCAACTCAAATTCGGACGTCCCGAACTTCGATGGGACCTCAGAACATGTTTCCATGCCTCAATCACCCGAACTCGAGTTCCAAACCGTTTGTTGGGCGGGGATGTTACATGTATTAACCCTAGCTGTCAATATATACATCTCGTAATCTTGCATTCCTCCTCTATTCTCTATAACAACATACTAGAACTTGTACTCTTGCCGCTTCGTGTTTAGTCAAAGTGTTATGTGTGCATGCCCAACCGTTTAAAAAGAAAACATGACTTGGCAAACCCGAAATTTTTTGTTGGGACGAGGTGAGTGAAAAATAAGAAATAAGATCTATAAATGCATGAAAATGATATAATAAGAAAATTCGAGCACGGGGCAAATTTGTATTTAAACCAAAATCACTTGTACAGGAAAAATAGTAGTTAGCTACATAGGTGTATTTAACATACATGGTTTCATGGTAGTCTGGTGAAGAAATAAGATGCAGAAAAGCTACCATGATTTTCTTAAAGAAAAGACTGGGAGGGCATAGCAATGCTCTTTGCTTACCTACATGTACCACTAAAATGTAAATAATCTCTAAAATATAACTAGAGTGAAGAAAAGGCAGCATGTGCATAGACAAGTATCTACCTGTATGACTCCTTAAGATCCTACTGAATACATTAGAGTTTTTGAACTAAAACTCCATTTCTGGTTTTTTTTTTTTCCACTGAAAGAGATTCTCTGGTAAGGACCAGCCTAAAATTATTTTGAGCCTTACCAATGGCATTAACCCAAATTAACTAAAATCATATATTCTCCGGTGTAAATAAACACCTTCCCATAGCTACTAAAAATCTCAAAACAACTCAATAAGCCATAAAGAGAATCTTACTACTCAAAAGGTACATTAAATGTACATAGTAGCATGAAAGAATACAAAGACAAATCAGAAAACAAAGCACCAAATAAAGGTCTTTAGAACAAAATGGTTTGCCTTTGAAGATATATGAGCGACAGTGCAAAGCTAAAACTACGTCTTTAAGCCATGTATGCTAGGTAACATCCTTGCTGATGCCAATCACGTGTACTCGAAGCAGAGATGATGCCAAGCATTGAGTGCTGAAACATGAGCAAAATAAGTGCATGATTCTAATTTCTCAAGGGCTACCACCGCCTTCATACTCAGAAACTATATATCAAAACCACCATAGACGTCACCAATCTTCCTCTAAGTTGCACTAAACAAAACGAACCAAGACAAAAGCAACAACTACTAACACGGATTAAAAGCTTAATTCAGAAGTTAGAATACTACATCATGCTTCAATTGTGTTAAGTACATAAACACACTTGATCCAAATTTAGTACAAACACACATATGGGATAGATTTCAACCCACATACAATTAATACAAGTGAACTCTCCATCCAGCAATACATGAATACGCGAGGGGCACAACGACCACACAAAAGCATTACCAGACTGGATGATCGCTAGGACTACGATGGAAATGAGATTCTCATAGAAAAAATACATTATGACAAACAAACACATCCAACTGCAGAAGTTCACAAAACGGTTAATCATTATAAACAGCAACAAACTTTTCTCAGTTGGGTATTGAAGTTAAAGCAGTGATGAAATCTTACCTTCATAACCTGTAGTCTATCGGCTGAAGCTGTTGATGAGACCAGTCGTCGGAGACTTGAAGTAGTTGAGGGCGGACGAAAGTGGTCGATTTGGCGATCTGGTAGCCGATGGAAGTGAACTATGTCGAGTTTAAGATTTACCCTAACCCAAAATGGTGAGGGTCTAACATGATATCTTTTGGGAATTGCATCATGACCTTGGTACTTGATGGTGATACATCATAACCTCGTAGTTAAGGAGTTCAACGGGGCGAGTTCTTGTTAATTGCGGCAAATGATTCCAAGGTTTGGGAATGAAAAGCTTAGTAGACAAACCAATTGGACATTGTAGATGTGCGAAGCTTGGATTTTCCTCTCTCTTTATTGTTATTTAGAATCTAAGAACTCCCCCAAATCTTATAGGAATCAAATTGGGATAATAACAATTCATACACTTTGATGGAACAGAGCCTCGCTGAATAGCAAAGCCATAAGTAGTGAGGGCCGAGCAGCTAATTTTTGCTCAGAGTCAGAAAAGTGAGCTACTTTGCCGTACTTGTTCAGTATCTCCCTAAATCAACCACCCTCCATTGATTGTTTGATGGTAGTCTCGTGCTTCGCAGAGAGACTATAAAATCAAGGTTTTTTGGGGAAGAAGAGGGCATATTAATTATTAATTAATTAATTAAGATATTAAAACAATTGAAAGCACAAACCTACCCACTATTCATTAAAGGGAAAAAACCTCCTTCAAACCCCACTTTCAAAATCCCTTTACAAAAGCCTATAGAAAATTTTCTTAAAGTCCAAATTACCCCCATTGGTTCCTTTAAAATCCAATATTACCCCCATTGGTTACCCTGTTGGTTAAAGACTGTATTTGTGGTCAGGCCGATTATCTTTATTGTTTATTATTAAAATTATTGGAAGCACAAACACTCTACACTTTTATTAAGGCGTTTTCTTCCCTCACAAGGACTTTCATTTTGTTCCTCACAACCCGCCACATGGGCTTTTCTTCTCAAACCATACCTCTTACACTAATCCTTAAGGGTTTTCCCCGTTCGACGATAAGTGTAATCCTCTTCCACTTACTTTTAGTTAACCTTATTTTACCTACTTCTACGTGTCTTTCTCTACCCTGGTATTAATTAGGGGCTTTCCCCATCCGATTCACATTGTAATTCCCCTTCCCTCTCACATTTAGTTATCTTTTTCCCGTTACTCTGTATTTAATCAGTTTTCCTGGTCAATTTTCTCTGTCCCCACATGTCTTTGTCTCCTTTGATTTCAGTTAAAACTCATCATTTGAGTTGTTGTGTCTATCAGATCCGCCCAATTATTAAATAGGGATGTTGAATGGTTTAATTCAATTGTGGATAAATATTGTTACATTGTTAATTATGTTGTGGTATGATATACAACACGCCATTTGGTTAATTTTGATAAGGTTGTCAGTCTGGGTTGAACACAAAAGCCAAGTAAAAAATGAAACTTCATCTGCACTACTCTAGAAATATTTAAGACACTTTAGCATTCAGACCAATTGAATGTTGAATAGAGTGATCATTTGAAAAACACCATCACGTGCTATATTGTTAATCATTGGGTAAAACTCTAATTTCATGCATTTGCTCGCATTTCTTAATTATTGGGTAAGTACATTTACACTATGCGTCTTCTCAGCTATTTGACTACATTTTTTTGTGTGGTTAATCCAATTGGTGCTTATTAGACTTTTGAAACTAACACATGGGTCGTATGTAGACATTCAATGCCTAGAGGCAGCCAATTAATTATGATGCTATATTTCAGCATGTATGTTTAAGACAATTCTGTTCACTGCTAGGTCCCAATCATAAATGTCGTTGCTAACAGCCCTTCATTTCTTAGATTTTCTATTACTATATTCTTCCTATTCCCGTTCACCCTTGCTTTCCGACGGGTTGGCAACCGCTCACCACACCTTACATACACCCGAAGCGGCAACGGCGCGCTAAAAAATCTAGTTAAGATATAGAAAGCAGGAGGCAGCTCTACTGTTCATTACTGGTCCTTTTTACTGTTTCATAGTGTCTTATCAGCTGGTTGGACTTTTGTACTTTTAGTTGCTTCTCAACTCTATTTTTTCTATTTCGTTCCCTTCTTTCCCTCTCTCTGTAAAGTGTGGTTCTGCTGCCTCCTGGTTTCCTATGTCATCTACATCTATCTCTCCTTGATTCAGAGCCTTTCTTTCTAAGTCTCTGCAAATATCTTTTTATCACCCTTTCACCAAATTTTTTAACCCGTCCTTTTCATCCTCTGCCTTCTCTTTATTTTGGATTCCTCCAATCTCTGTTGATCTTCTTCTTCCCTCACCTTTGTTCTCTTCGACCCACCCAACCATGACCGCGTCTTTCACGAGGACCAGCTGCTCGGTTCTCTACTAGGGCCGATGAAGGTCTTAAATCTATTGCATGTTGCTTTGTAGGACAGGTTACACATCGTTGATGTTGCAGGCATCGTCAATTCGAGATGGATAGGGTAAATCTCTGCCATTGATACTTGAATCCGGCGAGGACGTCATTGGATGTAGTCGGCGGGACCCCGAAGGGTCGTGGCAACACCGCCTACCAAGGAACCATTAGGATGTAGTCGCCGGGCCGGGTTTGGGTTTTTTTGGTATTGGAGAGCATAGAGGGCTATAATGAGATTTGTGAGATTGTTGGGAAAGGGTGAGAGATTGAGATTAAGTTGAGAATTGGGTGAAGAGAGTGGGGTGTAGGGAATCCATGGAGGTCACGGGGCGAGGAACAGAGCAAAAATGCAATTGATTTTTAGCTCATTTTATGCATGTGGAAAGCTTCAACTAATTGTTGCACTTGAAGTAAATACCCGGTCGCTGAATTGTATCATGAGGCTTAGGGTAAACCTCAGTTGGAGGGGTTAGAATTTGTAGAGCCTCTTAGTTTTTTTAGGTGTTGAATTGTTAATTTTAGAAATAAGAAGACTGAAATAGAATTTTCAATGGGATGAGGATTAACAAGAAATTTTCATATCTTTGCCTTATTCATGACATATGTTTTTTTTCTTATTGCGGGAAATGAGAATTTAAGCTTTAAACTCAAAACTTACACTTTTATGTGGAAGGTGTATTATTTTTAAAAATTTCAGTTTACCTATCTTTTAGCTAATTTTATAGCTTCATCTACGAGTGTCAGTGTCAAAGTCAGCTTGTTTACATCCTGCGGCATCGCGCGGTCACTATAACTTTATTATATAATCTTAAAGTTATTTTATAAAAAACATAATTTACACTTCTCTCTTATTGTATAAATTTTTTAATTTCACCTCGAGTGAGCAACATTATACCCCAAATCCAGTTTAAAGTCCCTGCGGCATCGGCGGCTACCTTCCTAGTTAAACCAGAAAAGCCGGGGTTGTTCCTGTTCATTTTTGTTCCTTAGGAACATTTCGCCAGCCCCACTTGGCCCCTTTATGTCTTTGGAAAAACCCGCATTTTTCCTTCTTTTTTTACTTTTCATACACTTTTATTCTTTCTATTTGAATTTTTCGTTCCATTTGATGAACCAAGCGAAAAAGTAGAAACCCCCCTCTCTCCTTTTGTTTCTTCCTTTTCTATTCTCTTCCCGCCAAATCATAAGATTGAAAAAGGAAAATGTTCCTTCTCCATTTTCTTCCTTCTTGATTTCTCTTCCCCCCCAAAACTTAAGTTTTTCTCTCAAACTCCATACCCCGATTCCTATTTCAATCTCCACCATCTGCCTTCCCTAATCTTGGATTGGACGTTGATCTCAATACCTCTCATCAATGGCTGCCGCTGGAAGTGAAAAAAAAAAATGAGGTGAACGCTTCTTCCACCCGCAGTCGTCCGGAACACGATACTCTTTTCCCGCTTCCCTACCCCCTAACGAGAGCTTGGTCGTACGCGCTGGCCAAGTTAAAAGGGAACTTCAAAATTAAAGATCCCGACTATCTCCGGGAATGCCTTAAATGAAAAATTGGCGGTTGTGCAGTG
>JAVBHU010000484.1:0-20948 GCA_034768395.1 Linum lewisii | reverse complement strand
GAAAACCGAATATTGCAAGGTTTGGCTTTTGAATTTTTTATAAATCGTTTTTCTTTACGATTTAGCATGCTTTCAATAATAATAATTTCAGAGACCTCATCCATGTTTGTTCAATTTTTTATTCTGTGGGGAACTAGTGCCAACTTTCTAATTTGTGTCCCAAAATTTTTAGTAGAGATGATTATCTATCATATCGGAAGAAAATGTCATTGTAGAAGGAAACCTAAAGAACATCGAGTGTAATCTTATATTATGATGAATAATAATTAATCAAGTTTAAACCGATGGATTTAAAATTTTTTGTTAAATGAAATTTGCACTCAGACAGCACAAACGTCAGGTGGGGGTAACCGGGTACTCCAATCAACAAAAAAAAATTGGTTGCTGACTAATTAATAATGAAGAACTTAAGTGTCAATAAACCCCCCAATTCACACTCATGGACATTGTTCGCTGTTGGCTATCAAACTCTGTAAAAGAAAACCTCTGCAGGCATGGAGACATCCCTCAAAATTATTTATTTATCCTTTTCCCCTTTCTTATCTGCTTGATAGTCTTCAGTTTATATTGCCCTTCAGGATCATCCTTTTTGAATTAGTAAAGGGAATCACAGTCGAGGAAAAACACAAACTCTTTTGCCTCTTCTTTAATATACAATTTTCATCATAAATTTTCTCTCTTCCACTTCTTCATCATTCTTCCCCTACTACCATCATCAAGTAAGCTTTCCCAAGTAGAGTTCATATTTTTGGTTATTTGGTTGTTTTTACTCTGTGAAAGTTACATTTCTTATATGTTTGTCAGCCCTGTATTTTGAATAACACTATTTTTCCAAGTGGGGTCCCAAGACCCCATTTATGGTTGTGTGGCTCCGCCACTGCCCCCAACAACCACAAGCCATAATCTGATAAAACTCTGGGTTACACCTCCTATGTATTACAACATTACAATTTTTCCCAAACAGGGGTAATCTCCAAAAGTATTTCCAAATAGGGCAATCTCGTAGTCAAATTTCCAAAGTAGGGTGGATTTTGCTGACTGGGCTGCTATGTGGCCGTAGTATATGGCGATATACTTTATCGTCATTTCTAAAGCGAAGTCACCTTACCACGTTGGTTTCAACTGACGTCATTCACACTGGCTGAGGGAAGAGGCATGTCGCCATTGTTAAATTCGATTTTCTGAAATGTGGCAGCCTAATATTGTTAATGGGTTTGGCGATTTGAATTTGTTAGTAAATCGCCATTCAATTAGGCGATTTAAGGCATGGTTTCAATAATAATAATTTCAGAGACCTCATCCATGATTGTTCAATAATTTAATTGATTGTTGGCAACTAGTGTCCATACTTTCATAATTTGTGGCAATAATTTGTGTGCCAAATTTAGTAGAGATATTATCTTTCATATCGGAAGAAAATGTCATTGTAGAAAGAAACTGAAGAACATCAAGTGTAATCTTATATTATGATGAATAAAAATTTTAATCAAGATTAAACCTATTGATTTAAAAGTTTGGTTCAATGAAATTAGCACTCTAGATAGCACAAACGTCAGTGGGGGTAACCGGTACTCCATATCAACAAAAAAAATTGGTTGTTGACTAATTAATAATGAAGAACTTCAAATGTCAATAAAACCCCCAATTCACGACTTCATGGACATTGTTTCACTGTTGGCTATCAAACTTCTGTAAAAGAAAACCTCTGCAGGCATGGAGGACATCCGTCAATTAAATTTATTTATCCTTTTACCTTGCTTATCTGTTGACAGTCTTCAGTTCATATATGCCCTTCAGGATCATTCTTTTTGAATTGAGTAAAGGGAATCACAGCCGAGGAAAAACACAAACTCTTTTGCCTCTTCTTTAATATACAACTTTCAACAAAATTTTCTCTCTTCCACTTCTTCATCATTCTCTTCTACTACCATCATCAAGTAAGCTTTCCCAAGTAGAGTTCATATTTTTGGTTATTTGGTTGTTTTTACTCTGTGAAAGTTATATTTCTTATATGTTTGTCAGCCATGTATTTTAGATAACACTATTTTTCCAAGTGGGGTCCCAGGACCCCATTTATGGCTGTGTGGCTCCGCCACTGCCCCCAACAACCACAAGCCATAATCTGATAAAAACCTGGGTTACACGCCCTATGTATTACAACATTACAAATTTTTCCCAAACAGGGTAATCTCCAAAAAGTATTTCCAAAGTAGGGCAATCTCGTAGTCAATTCCCAAAGTAGGGTGGATTTTGCTGACTGTGCTGCTATGTGGCCGTAGTATATGGCGATATACTTTCTCGTCATTTCTGGAGGCGAAGTCACCTTGCCACGTTGGATTTAACTGACGCCATTCACAGCTGGCTGATGGAAGAGGCGTGTCGCCATTGTTAAATGCAATTTTCTGAAATGTGGCAGCCGAATATTGTCAATGGGTTTGGCGATTTGAATTTGTTAGTAAATCGCCATTCCATTAGGCGATTTAGGCATGGCTTTCAATAATAATAATTTCAGAGACCTCATCCATGATTGTTCAATAATTTAATTGACTGTCGGCAACTAGTGTCCATACTTTCATAATTGTAATTTGTGTGCCAAATTTAGTAGAGATGATTATCTATCATATCGGAAGAAAATGTCATTGTAGAAGGAAACCTGAAGAACATCGAGTGTAATCTTATATTATGATGAATAAAAATTTTAATCAGATTAAACCGATTGATTTAAAATTTTGTTCAATGAAATTAGCACTCTAGATAGCACAAACGTCAGTGGGGGTAACCGGTACTCCATATCAACAAAAAAAATTGGTTGTTGACTAATTAATAATGAAGAACTTCAAGTGTCAATAAAACCCCCCAATTCACCACTTCATGGACATTGTTTCGCTGTTGGCTATCAAACTCTGTAAAAGAAAACCTCTGCAGGCATGGAGGACATCCGTCAACTAGATTTATTTATCCTTTTCCCTTGCTTATCTGCTTGACAGTCTTCAGTTCATATATGCCCTTCAGGATCATCCTTTTTGAATTGAGTAAAGGGAATCACAGTCGAGGAAAAACACAAACTCTTTTGCCTCTTCTTTAATATACAACTTTCATCATAATTTCTCTCTTCCACTTCTTCATCATTCTCTTCTACTACCATCATCAAGTAAGCTTTCCCAAGTAGAGTTCATATTTTTGGTTATTTGGTTGTTTTTACTCTGTGAAAGTTACATTTCTTATATGTTTGTCAGCCCTGTATTTTGAATAACACTATTTTTCCAAGTGGGTCCCAGACCCCATTTATGGTTGTGTGGCTCCGCCACTGCCCCCAACAACCACAAGCCATAATCTGATAAAAACTGGGTTACACCCCTATGTATTACAACATTACAATTTTTCCCAAACAGGGGTAATCTCCAAAAAGTATTTCCAAAGTAGGGCAATCTCGTAGTCAATTTCCAAAGTAGGGTGGATTTTGCTGACTGGGCTGCTATGTGGCCGTAGTATATGGCGATATACTTATCGTCATTTCTAAAGAGCAAGTCACCTTACCACGTTGGTTTCAACTGACGTCATTCACACTGGCTGATGGAAGAGGCATGTCGCCATTGTTAAATGTCGATTTTCTGAAATGTGGCAGCCGAATATTGTTAATGGTTTGGCGATTTGAATTTGTTAGTAAATCGCCATTCAATTAGGCGATTTAGGCATGGTTTCAATAATAATAATTTCAGAGACCTCATCCATGATTGTTCAATAATTTAATTGATGTTGGCAACTAGTGTCCATACTTTCATAATTTGTGGCAATAATTTGTGTGCCAAATTTAGTAGAGATGATTATCTTCATATCGGAAGAAAATGTCATTGTAGAAGAAACTTGAAGAACATCAAGTGTAATCTTATATTATGATGAATAAAAATTTTAATCAAGATTAAACCTATTGATTTAAAAGTTTGGTTCAATGAAATTAGCACTCTAGATAGCACAAACGTCAGTGGGGGTAACCGGTACTCCATATCAACAAAAAAAATTGGTTGTTGACTAATTAATAATGAAGAACTTCAAATGTCAATAAAACCCCCCAATTCACGACTTCATAGACATTGTTTCACTGTTGGCTATCAAATTCTGTAAAAGAAAACCTCTGCAGGCATGGAGGACATCCGTCAATTAAATTTATTTATCCTTTTACCTTGCTTATCTGTTTGACAGTCTTCAGTTCATATATGCCCTTCAGGATCATTCTTTTTGAATTGAATAAAGGGAATCACAGCCGAGGAAAAACATAAACTCTTTTGCCTCTTCTTTAATATACAACTTTCAACAAAATTTTCCCCTCTTCCACTTCTTCATCATTCTCTTCTACTACCATCATCAAGTAAGCTTTCCCAAGTAGAGTTCATATTTTTGGTTATTTGGTTGTTTTTACTCTGTGAAAGTTATATTTCTTATATGTTTGTCAGCCATGTATTTTAGATAACACTATTTTTCCAAGTGGGGTCCCAGGACCCCATTTATGGTTGTGTGGCTCCGCCACTGCCCCCAACAACCACAAGCCATAATCTAATAAAACCTGGGTTACACGCCCTATGTATTACAACATTACAAATTTTTCCCAAACAGGGGTAATCTCCAAAAAGTATTTCCAAAGTAGGGCAATCTCGTAGTCAATTCCCAAAGTAGGGTGGATTTTGCTGACTGTGCTGCTATGTGGCCGTAGTATATGGCGATATACTTTCTCGTCATTTCTGGAGGCGAAGTCACCTTGCCACGTTGGATTTAACTGACGCCATTCACAGCTGGCTGATGGAAGAGGCGTGTTGCCATTGTTAAATGCAATTTTCTGAAATGTGGCAGCCGAATATTGTCAATGGGTTTGGCGATTTGAATTTGTTAGTAAATCGCCATTCCATTAGGCGATTTAGGCATCGCTTTCAATAATAATAATTTCAGAGACCTCATCCATGATTGTTCAATAATTTAATTGTGATGTGACTTTAATCAGTGCATTTTAAGCTTATGAATGACCTATGATATGCCCGTATTTATTCGCGAAATGACATGATTTATATGCGTTTATTGAATTTTTGTGCTAAGTGTCATTTTGTTGTCGGTTGCCACTTTGGAGCCATAATTCGTTGGCTATTGGAGCTTCTCTATGCATTTTCAGGATCTGGCTTCAAAGTACGGATAACAAAGAGCGCATAGGAGCAAACGGGAGGTCATTTGGAGCCGGACGAGGGAGATGTGAGCCTTGCAAGATCGGGTTTTCTGCAGAGTGCAGGGGTGCACGCCGTGCAGATGTGCACGCCGTGCAGAGGTGCACGCCGTGCACTATGCACGCCGTGCAGGGGTGCACGCCGTGCAGAGGTGCACGCCGTGCACTGCCCCCTGCACTATAAATACTCTTGATTTTGGCCATTTTGGGCAATTAGATCATATCTCTTGAACCCCAAATACATTTCCACGAACCCTCAAACCCTAGAGCACGTTTTTGGAGCAATTTGAAGCCATTGGAGCTAGGATTGAAGCCAACAAACCTTGGGAGAAGTGCCTACAAGTGGAGAAGTGAAGATCATCTCAAGGAATCATCCATGGTGTTCTTGGTGACCATTCTTCCTTCTTCTTTCTTTACTCCCTTGGCCATGTGTGGCTGATTTTCTAGGGTTCCTCTTGGATGGGTAGAATAGTTGTGCTATGATAGAGGGATGATTGTATAGAACTTGCCATGATTGATCTTGGTTGTATGAGGATGATTCCTAGACTTGTTCTTAATGCCATTTTATGCCATGTTTGCTTAATTTGGTCCATTCATTGTAATTTGATGCATGAGAGTGCTTGGATTGCATAGATTGTAGGTCTAGGATTGAAGAGAGTGTGTTCTAAGAGATTAGATCATCTCAATTCAACCATAGTTGCATGATTTCTCACTTGTGCATTTTATCGAACACTTGGTGTGCATTAGGATTTTCACTCAATTGAACTTTGATTAGTCTTTGGATGATTCTCTTAGTGTTAGAACATTGACATGAGAGTGTGGTGTCTAGCCTAGTGGTCATAGAGTCATAGGAGAGGGTTTTGTAGCTTGGCATTTCATCAAACACCTTTAATGCATCCTATTTTCACTTAGTTTGAGGCGAGAGCCTAAATTGAGTGGTATTGGGATAGGGATTAGGTGCTACGAGAGTGCATCGAGTCTAAATAGTGAAATGCATGGTCATCCGAGTGCAAACTTGATCTTGATTAGCTTGTTCGTTCAATTATTCATCTTGAGCATGATGAAACTACCTACCAAGAGAACCCCTTTATCTTTGATTTGTTCCACTTCTTTTCTTGCTTAAACCTTGTTAGTTTTTCATTGTTTATGCTTTTGATTTGTTCTCTTTCAAAACCAAAACTTAATTTCAAATGTTTAGACCGTTCATGAACTTTGTGAGTACAAGCTTATGAGAGGACCTCGAGGAATACGACCTTGGTAAACACGTGTTATCAAGTTTTGGCGCCGTTGCCGGGGACTCTCTCATTTTGAAAGCACTTAGTAGTGAACCGATCTATTCACTTCCTTCCAATTTAGTTTTTGCTTCCTTTTACTTGTTGTTTGGTTTTGTTATTCCACATTGTCGTATTACTCGGTTGTGTTGTTGTGCTTGTTTGTAGGAGATTTTGGGTTAGTGCATGAGGCGTTCAGCTCGTCTTCAAGCACGAATCCAAGGACTAGAACAAGTGCTCAAGTCACCTACCACTTCCCCACCTCCTATAGTTGAAGAAGAAGAAGTTGATCACATCTCACACCACACTATGTCTCAACATGGGGATGACGATGACCAATCGGTTCATTCACACCACACTAATGATGATGATCGCTCACAAAGGGGTGCAAGACGTACCTTGGCGGATTATGCTCCCCCTACTCTTGAAGGGGCAGCCTCTAGCATTGTTCGAAGACCCGTCAATGCTAGGAACTTTGAGCTCAAGCCTAATATGATCCAAATGGTTCAAAATGGAGTGGTGTTCAATGGCATTGATGGTGAATGTCCATCTAGGCATCTCAAGGACTTCTTGGAGATATGTGACACGGTTAAGAATGATCAAGTTCATCCGGATTGCATACGACTCCGACTCTTCCCCTTCTCACTCAAAGGTCGAGCCAAGTCTTGGTTGGAGAACCAACCTAGTAGAACATTCACTACATGGGAGGGCCTAGCCGAAGCTTTCCTTGAAGAATTCTTCCTCCATATGACGGATGCAATCCGGATCGCATTAACCACTTCATACAACACAAGGGAGAGCTCTTCCATGAGACTTGGAATAGGTTCCAAGCCATTCTTCGGTCTTGTCCTCATCACAACTTTGCCGAATGGAGCTTGGCGGACATCTTTGCTAGGTCCCTTGATTTTGAGAATACACGGATGATCAACCAAGCCGCCGGAGGTGACTTAAGGATGCTCACTCCCGAAGATGCTCTCGAACTCTTTGCGGAGATGGCCAACAAGACAAGGAGTTGGTCTCGACAACAACCTCCTAAGTCTAAGTATGGAAGTGATACGCACTATGACTCTCGGTCCGTAAGTGTTGACGCACCAAAGGATTCATCCACCTATGGGAAGAAGCATAAGTTACCGGGACATCGAGATGAAGATGATCCCATGATTGCTCTCCTTATGTCCAAGATTGATGCCATGGCTTCACAAGTAAGTAACCTAAGTATGCCTAAGCATCCCTCCAAGGTCCAATCATCTCATGTGGGTAATCCACCGTTGCTTCTATATATTGTTGTGAGGGTTGTGGGGGTCAAGATCACGATGTTAGTGCTTGTCCTTCCGCCACTCCTGAACTTGGCCAAGGCGACCTTGAGGAGGTAAGCTTCGCACAAGGTCAAGGTTTCCATGGTAATTTCAGCCCCCAAGGTAACTATCAAGGTAACTATAACCGACCTTGGTACAACAAGTCTAACCAAGGTTACCAAGGCCAAGGGAATCAAGGTAGTGGTTATAGCAAGGGCTACAACCAAGGAAATCAAGGGTTATCAAGGTTATAGGGGTTATCAAGGCAACCAATGGTCTCAAGCAAGTAACCTAAACCAAGGGGCCAAGGGACTCAAGGAGGACCCCAAGGTCAAGGGCACCAAGGGGGAAATCAATGGAATCAAAGTGGACATCCAATCAAGGTTTCCAAGGTCCTACCCCACCGGGAATGTACAACCATAGAGGTGAAGGACCACCGGGTTCAACAAGCCTTCTCAAAATAAGGGAGGGTGGTTCTTCAATCTCTCAAGAAGACACCAATGCGGCAATGATCCAATCATCAAGAATCAACAAGCTTCAATTGCCAATTTGGAGAAACCAATTAGGACATATTTCTAAGCACTCTCGGAGCGACCCTCGGGCACTTTACCTTCCAATACCGAGATCAACCCAAAGGTCCGGAGCATTGCAAGGTAGTGACCTTGAGAAGTGGAAGACCTTGCAAGATTACAACCTCTTCCAATTGACTCTACAAAGGTACAAGATCCTAATCTAATGTTGATGATGATGACATTCATGATCCTCCTTCGGATGAAGTTGAGGTTGAAGTCGAACCTCCCACGGGTAATGTGAACACTAAGGTTGCCAAGGAACTAGTAAGGCTACATCGAGTACACCACCGGTCTCTCCTCCCGCACCGGGTGTATCTCCATATAAGCCTAAGCCCCATACCCATCTCGATTGAAGAAGGATGGCCTTGAGAAGGTTTTCAAGAAGTTTGTGGAGCGGATTAGTCAAATGCAATTCTCTCTTTCCGTTTCCCGAAGCAATGACTATGATGCCCCATACGCTAAGTTCATGAAGGAACTCTACACCAACAAGAGAAAGCTACCGGAGACATCTCTAGTCCACCTTAATGAGGAATGCTCCGCCGTTCTCTTCAAAAGTCCACCCAAAAAGCTCAAGGATCCGGGTACCTTTATATCCCTTTGCTATTGGTAATATTTCTCTTGCTAATGGTCTTGCGGATCTAGGTGCTAGTATCAATGTCATGCCTTATTGCATATTTGAGAAGCTAGGATTGTCTAATCTTCGTCCTACTCGTATGTACATTCAACTTGCGGATAAGTCGACCAAGAGTCCTAGGGGAATTGTTGATGATGTGCTAGTCAAAGTAGGCCCTTTTGTGTTCCTAGTTGATTTTGCGGTCATTGATACCGATGATGTTGATGTCTCATTGATATTTGGTAGACCATTCCTAGCTACTTCTCGTGCTTTGATTGATGTGCATGACGGAAAATTGACATTGAGAGTAGGACAAGAGAGTGTCACATTTTGCATAGCCGATGGCATGAAGTTTGCTCACGCACAAGATGATTTAGAGTACTCGTGTGATACTATTGCTTCGGCTAGTGTGTGTAGTATTTCTAACTTCGTGTGTCGAGATTCTTTGGATGTTTGTCTTAGAACGGATGTGCAGGAACATTTAGGCACCCCGGAGTTAAAAGCTCAAGTGGCTTACCTTGATGAAGGGAGAGACAAGTTAGAGGGTGAAACGGTTTTTGCTGCTCTCCCGAAGGTGGAAAGGGTAAAGACCTCCTATGAAGAACCACCTACTCTTGAGCTCAAGCCTCTCCCGCACATTTGGAGTATGCTTTTCTCATGCCGGATTCTAAGCTACCGGTCATCATCAATTCTGAGCTCCTACCCGAGCAAAGGACCGTCTAGTGGAGCTCCTCAAGAAGTACATGAGAGCTATTGCGTGGAGCATCTCGGATATTCGAGGTATAAGTCCCACATTTTGCTCACATCGGATCCTTATGGAGGAGGATTTCAAGCCGGTTGTGCAACCACAAAGAAGGCTAAATCCTAACATGAAGGAGGTTGTGAAGAAAGAAGTTATTAAGCTTATGGATGCGGGTATTATTTTTCCTATCTCGGACAGCCCTTGGGTTAGCCCCGTGCAAGTTGTTCCCAAGAAAGGAGGGATCACGGTGGTAGCTAATGACAAGGATGAGCTTTATCCCGACAAGGACGATCACCGGGTGGCGTGTTTGCATCGATTATCGTCGACTCAATGATGCCACTAGGAAGGATCACTTTCCTCTACCTTTCATGGATCAAATGCTCGAGCGTCTTTCCGGTCACGAGTACTATTGTTTCTTGGATGGTATGTCCGGTACTTCCAAATCCCGATCGCCTCGGAAGACATCGAGAAGACCACATTCACATGCCCTTCGGTACTTTTGCTTATCGACGGATCCCCTTTGGGTTGTGCAACGCTCCCGCTACCTTCCAACGGTGTATGCTTGCCATTTTCGATGATTTCGTGGAAGATATCATGGAATTGTTCATGGACGACTTCTCGGTTTTTGGGGATTCATTCGACCTATGCTTGAGGAACCTTGAGAAGGTCTTGCGTCGTGTGAAGAGACCAATCTTGCATTGAGTTGGAGAAGTGTCATTTCATGGTCAAAGAAGGGATTGTTCTTGGTCATAAGATCTCTAAAAAAGGCATTGAGGTTAATAAGGCAAAGTTGGAGACCATCCCTCAACTTCCTCCACCTTCATCCGTGAAAGCCGTGAGAAGCTTCTTGGGGCATGCCGGTTTCTATAGGCGCTTCATCAAAGACTCTCGAAAATAACTACTCCTATGACTCGGCTTCTTGAGAAGGATGTGGAATTTCGTTTTGATGAAGGGTGCTTGCAAGCTTTTGAACTCCTCAAGGGTAAGCTCACGAATGCCCCTATACTCATTGCTCCGGATTGGTCAAAGTCATTTGAGTTGATGTGTGATGCTAGCGATTACGCCATTGGAGCGGTCCTAGGCCAACGAATCGACAAGAGATTCCATCCAATATACTATGCAAGTAAGACTCTCAACGATGCTCAAAGGAACTACACAACTACGGAAAAGGAGCTCTTGGCCATAGTGTTTGCTTTTGATAAGTTTAGGTCCTACTTGGTACTCTCTCACACCTATGTCTTCACGGACCACCAAGCTTTGAGGTACCTTCTATCTAAGACCGATGCTAAACCAAGGTTGATCCGATGGTCCTTCTATTGCAAGAGTTTGATATGAGATTCGAGATAAGAAGGGGTCCGAGAATGTAGCCGCCGACCACTTGTCTCGCTTGGAAGAGGCGGAAATGGTACACAATGGTAGTGAAGAGATCAATGACAATTTCCCCGATGAGCTATTATTCGCTATAACAACTTTAGAGTTCAAGGAACCTTGGTTCGCGGATTTCGCTAACTATCTTGCTAGTGGAGACTTGAAGGAGGGCCTCTCCACTCAAGACAAAAGGAAGTTCTTTGCGGATTTGAAGCATTACTATTGGGACGATCCTTTTGTATTTCGAGTTGGCTCGGATGGTATGATTAGAAGATGTGTCACTTATGGAGAGTCTAAGGACATCATGCAACATTGCCACTCCGGTCCTACGGGTGGACATCATGGAGCAAATCGCACGGCTCGCAAGGTACTTGAGTCCGGATTCTTTTGGCCTTCGATCTTCCGAGATTGTCAAGACTTTGTCAAGTCTTGCGATGCGTGTCAACGTTCAGGTAACATCTCCTCCCGTAATGAAATGCCTCAAAATGTCTCGTTAGTGGTAGAAATATTTGATATATGGGTATTGATTTCATGGGACCGTTTCCTACTTCTCATGGTAACAAGTACATATTAGTTGCGGTAGATTACGTGTCTAAATGGGCGGAGGCACAAGCTTTGCCTACCAATGATGCCCGAGTCGTAGGGAAGTTTCTTGTTAAGTTGTTCACCCGTTTTGGTACCCTCGTGCTATCATTAGTGATCGAGGTACTCATTTTCAAGGGCAATTCGATAGAGTATGCCACCGGTTCGGCGTCACTCATCGGATGTCCACCTCGTATCACCCTCAAACTAGTGGCCAAACGAGGTGACCAATAGGGAACTTAGAGAATCTTAGAGAAGACGGTCGACCAATCACGGAAAGATTGGTCGAAGAAGCTTGATGACGCTCTATGGGCCTACCGCACGGCCTACAAGACCCCTATAGGCACTACTCCCTATAGGATGGTCTATGGCAAAGCATGCCATTTGCCGGTAGAGCTCGAGCACCGAGCTTATTGGGCATTGAAATTTCTAAATCTTGATATGAGTCTCGCAGGAGAAGAGCGTAAGTTTCAGGTACATGAGCTTGAGGAGTATCGACATCATGCATATGAGAATGCAAAGCTTTACAAGGAGAGGACGAAGCTCATTCATGATTCCCGTTTGAAGCCGGGCAAGGATTTCAAAGTTGGTGATCAAGTTCTCCTATACAACTCTCGGCTCAAGCTCTTTCCCGGGAAATTGAGGTCTCGTTGGTCCGGCCCCTTTACGGTAACTCATGTTTTTCCTTATGGCACCATCGAGGTAATCTCTCCATCCCAAACCGAACCTTTTAAGGTGAATGGCCATAGACTTAAGCATTATGTTGTTAATGATACTATAGGTGCTGTTGAGGTCTTGTCTTTGGTCGTGCCTTGAGTGTTCCTTGCTTCGTCGAGCTCAAGACGTTAAACAAGCGCTTCTCGGGAGGCAACCCGAGTGTTTTTCATGTTTTTCTTCTTGATTTGATTGCATGATTGTGTGTTTTTGTGGTATTCAAGGTCCTTGAGTTGTTGTGGTGTCCTTTGTGGTGTCGTAGGCGTTGAAATTCTGAAGTTCGGGGTCCGTTTTGAGTGGATTTGGCGGTGTTTTGGTCGTTTTCGTCGAAGTGAAAAATTTGATTTTGTGCTGAGGGGGTGCACGCCGTGCACCACTGCACGCCGTGCATGATGCACGCCGTGCACGGTGCACGGTTTGGTGCACGGGCTGCCCAGAGCTTCAACAAAAATTTTCAGCTCCGGGATGCACGCCGTGCACCCATGCACGCCGTGCACCCTGCACCCGTGCACTGCACGGCAGCACTGATTTTTCCTTTGCTTTATTTCGGTTTGGTTAGTGGTTGAGTCGGTTGATACTTGATTTTCTGGTTTGAGTCATTGTTCGGTTTGGTTTTGATTCCCCAACCCACCCCCCCCTATCCCTTTCCTCGACTCACCCGACCCCTCTCTCAATTCCTCACCCGTCCGTACACCAGCCGTTCAATCAACCCCGCCGCCGCCAGCACTCCCTCCTGCCAGCCGCCGACCGCCCGACGCCAATCGCCCGACCACGCCAGCCGCCGCCGCCATCCTTTTCCCACTTACCTGACCGCCGGACTCCACTCGCTCCTGCCCAGCACCTCCAATCGACCACCCCGACCCTGCGCGCCCTTAACCCGACCGCCAGCACTCTCTCTTTCCCACTCCAGCCGCCGCTGCACTTACCCGACCGACTTCCCCCCACCCACATCACCTTACCCAGCCGCCGCCAGCCAACTCCTACCCGCCCGACCACAGCCGCCGCCGCCGACTTCCCCCTTGCCAACAACCTGCCCGCCAGCCCTCTCCGTGCCATTCGCCGACCCAGGTTCTTAATTCCCTGATCTGTTTCGTCATTTTTGAGGATTTGACTTGGGTTAATCATTTGGATTGGCGGTGGGTGCTATTTGATGTTTGTTCATGGTGGTAGTTCTTTGGCTTTGAGTTCGTGATCTTGTGCGGTGTTGATGCTGAGTGTTGGTATTGGTTGTTGTGAATGTTGATGTGAGTTGGCTGTGTGATGTTTAGTTCGCAATGGTTGGGTGTTCGTTTTGATGAGCTTAATCATCAACGTACTTTGTGATTGGAGAGCTTCATGAGCAAATTTTGGTTGATGTCTTGTGTCCCGATTTTAGTGTTGCTTGATGAACTCACTGGTGGCAGTTGGTGTGATTTGTTATTTGATTAGTCTGCATCAATTGCTTGGTTTGGGGTGTGAATTGTTGTTGATTGGTTTTGGCTTGCTTGTTTGGTGGCGTGTGATTGGTAATGGGGGTGTTGGGCATTTTGGGTTTATGTTTTCTGGTGGAGTGTGCTTTGATGTGCTGTTTGTGCTCAAGAGTTTAAGGGTTCGGTTCATTTCAATTAGTGGCTAAATTGAATGCTCATGCATAAGGATGGTTGGCTAGGTTTGGTACCTTCCATCTGGGACTTATGGTCATTTTGTTGTTTGGTTTGGTTGCCAATGGTTGCTTCACGATCATTATTTGCTTGATTTGAATAATTTGTTGCCTTGTGCTTAATTCGGGGACCGAATTCCATTCTTTGTGTGCGGAGGGGTGTGGTTAATCACCACTCATTGGTTTAATTTCTATGTATTCCCCCTTACATTGCGTGGACTTAGGCTTATATGTTCTTGATTCGTGTTTTTGATCCATGATGCATGCCTTTTGCTTAACTGTGGATTTCAATGATTTGATTTTTGCTAGCATAGGTTGTTGCACTTGAACGTGATGATCTTGAATCGTGCTCGATATTTTGCTCAATGTTTTGATCATGTGTTATGATTCGACGCCTCGATAGAATTTGTGTCAGGAGTGTGCCCTTCTTGTTGAATCTTTGTTTGCACTTCTTTTGCAGGATGCCTCCCAAGGGTAAATCAGCTTCTTCATCCTCCGCCCCTAAGCGATCCAAGGCACCAGCTTCCAAGAAGCGGAAGGGACAGACTGGGGAGTCTTCTGCTCCTCCACCACGGTCACCTTCGCCGCCTCCAGCTCCTCGTGGCGTCGACCCTCCTGATTCAGTGGTTCAGAGGATCTTCGACTTCGACCCCAGGGATCGGGCTTACAGTCGTTATCAGGTTATGGCGAGATGGCCCGTGGGAGGCAGGGTAGATTTGATTTTGAGGGGTTGCAGAGTCGTGATGGATGGTTGGATGCTTTGAAGACTTTTGCTGATGGAGCCGGTGTTTGGCCGCTCTTGGAGGTTGACGAGAGGGCGTATGAGTGGCCTCCAAAGGAGTTCCTAAGCACCCACGACCACCACCTCATTGAGAGCTGCAGGATCACTCACCACGTCTCAGGACTTTGGATTTTTCCTTTCTTTCCTTTCTGTTTATGACTGCATGCTTTGTTGTGTTTGACTTCTTATTTTCTCTTTTCATTTCTGGCATTGAACTTGTCTTGTTGTTGGATCACACATCTCATCTGTACTCTCATCTTGTCGACTATGGGTTGTGTTTGAGCGGTGTGCCCTCCCTTGTTTTATACAGGTACCCCTGATTCAGGTCCTCGTCCTGAGCAGGTTACTTGACCCGGGATCCCATCTCCGGCTTCCCTTCTTCACCGCGCGGTATATTCGTTCCACCTTATCCTCTCTCTCTCTTGATCATTGAGGACAATGCTCATGTTAGTCGTAGGGGAGTTTGAGTTTTGGTGTGATTATTTATCGGTAGAAGTCTAAAGCTATGATCTGATATGTTGCATGATCTTAATTGAATGTCGAATTCCTCTATTGTAGAATCGTTCGGTTCTTGACGTTTAGTGTTTAATTGACTTCAAGTCTTCACAATGATGTTTAGATTGTTCCACTTAGAACCTTTAACCAGCATGTTAGCACTAATATCAAATGAGTCTGGGCCAGAACTGAGATCTTATCACTCTTGTATGTTGGTTGATTGGTTGGATACGCGTTTTTATACCACTCGATAACACCGGTCTAGGATGATGAAGGCAATCAGAATTTCTTCCCCTCCTCCATGTTTTTCATTCTCTTTTTGATCTTTCGTGATTGTGGCTTGAGACTAGACGAATCCATTTCGAAATCTTGTACGGAAGTTGTTAAGGGGCTAAGGATCAAGTGGCTAAGTTGAAAAAAAAAAAATGCTCAAAAGAAAAGCTAGGCAAACTCGGCACCTAAGTGAAGTGTCGAGTTGAGCACTAAGCAAAAGGGCAAAGGCTGTGAGCTAGGCAGGTTCAACACCTAAGTGAAGTGTTGAATCGAGCACTAGTATGCAGTAAGAAAAAAAAAGAGAAAGAAAAGAAAAGAAAGAAAAAAAGAGTTCTCAACTGTAGCCCTTGATCCTAGCCAGAGTTGTAAAATGCGGATCTAGAAGCGGATGAAGTCGAGTCGATAGCCACATTCACGACTCACGATCCATGTTCCGATTTCAAGTCCTTTTGATTAGTGTCGGTGTTGTCGTGGTCGGTTTTGCTGTGTCCCAATCATCCACTACTTGAAGTGTGTAGAAATTAGTGAGGTTTAGACTTGTTTGGTTGATGTTCTTGCATGTGTAGGTTTAGTTTGTTCGTGGAACAGTTTAAGCTAAATTGTGATTGCTTGGATCTCAATGGACCGAACTTGTCATGTGTGAACTTGGATGTTTTCTAATTCATTTGCTTGAGGACAAGCAAAGCTTAGTCGTAGGGGAATTTGATGTGACTTTAATCAGTGCATTTTAAGCTTATGAATGACCTATGATATGCCCGTATTTATTCGCGAAATGACATGATTTATATGCGTTTATTGAATTTTTGTGCTAAGTGTCATTTTGTTGTCCGGTTGCCACTTTGGAGCCATAATTCGTTGGCTATTGGAGCTTCTCTATGCATTTTCAGGATCTGGCTTCAAAGTACGGATAACAAAGAGCGCATAGGAGCAAACGGGAGGTCATTTGGAGGCCGGACGAGGGAGATGTGAGCCTTGCAAGATCGGGTTTTCTGCAGAGTGCAGGGGGTGCACGCCGTGCAGATGTGCACGCCGTGCAGAGGTGCACGCCGTGCAGTGCAGGGGTGCACGCCGTGCAGAGGTGCACGCCGTGCACTGCCCCCTGCACTATAAATACTCTTGATTTTGGCCATTTTGGGCAATTAGATCATATCTCTTGAACCCCAAATACATTTCCACGAACCCTCAAACCCTAGAGCACGTTTTTGGAGCAATTTGAAGCCATTGGAGCTAGGATTGAAGCCAACAAACCTTGGGAGAAGTGCCTACAAGTGGAGAAGTGAAGATCATCTCAAGGAATCATCCATGGTGTTCTTGGTGACCATTCTTCCTTCTTCTTTCTTTACTCCCTTGGCCATGTGTGGCTGATTTTCTAGGGTTCCTCTTGGATGGGTAGAATAGTTGTGCTATGATAGAGGGATGATTGTATAGAACTTGCCATGATTGATCTTGGTTGTATGAGGATGATTCCTAGACTTGTTCTTAATGCCATTTTATGCCATGTTTGCTTAATTTGGTCCATTCATTGTAATTTGATGCATGAGAGTGCTTGGATTGCATAGATTGTAGGTCTAGGGATTGAAGAGAGTGTGTTCTAAGAGATTAGATCATCTCAATTCAACCATAGTTGCATGATTTCTCACTTGTGCATTTTATCGAACACTTGGTGTGCATTAGGATTTTCACTCAATTGAACTTTGATTAGTCTTTGGATGATTCTCTTAGTGTTAGAACATTGACATGAGAGTGTGGTGTCTAGCCTAGTGGTCATAGAGTCATAGGAGAGGGTTTTGTAGCTTGGCATTTCATCAAACACCTTTAATGCATCCTATTTTCACTTAGTTTGAGAGCGAGAGCCTAAATTGAGTGGTATTGGGATAGGGATTAGGTGCTACGAGAGTGCATCGAGTCTAAATAAGTGAAATGCATGGTCATCCGAGTGCAAACTTGATCTTGATTAGCTTGTTCGTTCAATTATTCATCTTGAGCATGATGAAACTACCTACCAAGAGAACCCCTTTATCTTTGATTTGTTCCACTTCTTTTCTTGCTTAAACCTTGTTAGTTTTTCATTGTTTATGCTTTTGATTTGTTCTCTTTCAAAACCAAAACTTAATTTCAAATGTTTAGACCGTTCATGAACTTTGTGAGTACAAGCTTATGAGAGGACCTCGAGGAATACGACCTTGGTAAACACGTGTTATCAAATTGACTGTCGGCAACTAGTGTCCATACTTTCATAATTTGTGTGCCAAATTTAGTAGAGATGATTATCTATCATATCGGAAGAAAATGTCATTGTAGAAGGAAACCTGAAGAACATCGAGTGTAATCTTATATTATGATGAATAAAAATTTTAATCAAGATTAAACCGATTGATTTAAAATTTTTATTCAATGAAATTAGCACTCTAGACAGCACAAACGTCAGTGGGGGTAACCGGTACTCCATATCAACAAAAAAAATTGGTTGCTGACTAATTAATAATGAAGAACTTCAAGTGTCAATAAAACCCCCCAATTCACCACTTCATGGACATTGTTTCGCTGTTGGCTATCAAACTCTGTAAAAGAAAACCTCTGCAGGCATGGAGGACATCTGTCAACTAGATTTATTTATCCTTTTCCCTTGCTTATCTGCTTGACAGTCTTCAGTTCATATATGCCCTTCAGGATCATCCTTTTTGAATTGAGTAAAGGGAATCACAGTCGAGGAAAAACACAAACTCTTTTGCCTCTTCTTTAATATACAACTATCATCATAATTTTCACTCTTCCACTTCTTCATCATTCTCTTCTACTACATCATCAAGTAAGCTTTCCCAAGTAGAGTTCATATATTTGGTTATTTGGTTGTTTTTACTCTGTGAAAGTTACATTTCTTATATGTTTGTCAGCCCTTTATTTTGAATAACACTATTTTTCCAAGTGGGGTCCCAAGACCCCATTTATGGTTGTGTGGCTCCGCCACTGCCCCCAACAACCACAAGCCATAATCTGATAAAAACTTGGGTTACACTCCCCTATGTATTACAACATTACAATTTTTCCCAAACAGGGGTAATCTCCAAAAGTATTTCCAAATTAGGGCAATCTCGTAGTAAATTTCCAAAGTAGGGTGGATTTTGCTGACTGGGCTGCTATGTGGCCGTAGTATATGGCGATATACTTTATCGTCATTTCTAAAGACGAAGTCACCTTACCGCGTTGGTTTTAACTGACGTCATTCACATCTGGCTGAGGGAAGAGGCATGTCGCCATTGTTAAATTCGATTTTCTGAAATGTGGCAGCCTAATATTGTTAATGGGTTTGGCGATTTGAATTTGTTAGTAAATCGCCTTCATAAGACGATTAAGGCATGGTATTCAATAATAATAATTTCAGAGACCTCATCCATGATTGTTCAATAATTTAATTGATTGTTGGCAACTAGTGTCCATACTTTCATAATTTGTGGCAATAATTTGTGTGCCAAATTTAGTAGAGATGATTATCTTTCATATCGGAAGAAAATGTCATTGTAGAAAGAAACCTGAAGAACATCAAGTGTAATCTTATATTATGATGAATAAAAATTTTAATCAAGATTAAACATATTGATTTAAAAGTTTGGTTCAATGAAATTACCACTCTAGATAGCACAAAGTCAGTGGGGTAACCGGTACTCCATATCAACAAAAAAATTTGGTTGTTGACTAATTAATAATAAAGAACTTCAAGTGTCAATAAAACACCCAATTCACGACTTCATGGACATTGTTTCATTGTTGGCTATCAAACTCTGTAAAAGAAAACCTCTGCAGGCATGGAGGACATCCGTCAATTAAATTTATTTATCCTTTTACCTTGCTTATCTGCTTGACAGTCTTCAGTTCATATATGCCCTTCAGGATCATTCTTTTTGAATTGAGTAAAGGGAATCACAGCGGAGGAAAAACACAAACTCTTTTGCCTCTTCTTTAATATACAACTTTCAACAAAATTTTCTCTCTTCCACTTCTTCATCATTCTCTTCTACTACCATCATCAAGTAAGCTTTCCCAAGTAGAGTTCATATTTTTTGTTATTTGGTTGTTTTTACTCTGTGAAAGTTATATTTCTTATATGTTTGTCAGCCCTGTATTTTAGATAACACTATTTTTCCAAGTGGGGTCCCAGGACCCCATTTATGGCTGTGTGGCTCCGCCACTGCCCCCAACAACCACAAGCCATAATCTGATAAAAACCTGGGTTACACGCCCTTATGTATTACAACATTACACATTTTTCCCAAACAGGGGTAATCTCCAAAAAGTATTTCCAAAGTAGGGCAATCTCGTAGTCAATTCCCAAAGTAGGGTGGATTTTGCTGATTGTGCTGCTATGTGGCCGTAGTATATGGCGATATACTTTCTCGTCATTTATGGAGGCGAAGTCACCTTGCCACGTTGGATTTAACTGACGCCATTCACAGCTGGCTGATGGAAGAGGCTGTCGCCATTGTTAAATGCAATTTTCTGAAATGTGGCAGCCGAATATTGTCAATGGTTTGGCGATTTGAATTTATTAGTAAATCGCCATTCCATTAGGCGATTTAGGCATGGCTTTCAATAATAATAATTTCACAGACCTCATCCATGATTGTTCAATAATTTAATTGACTGTCGGCAACTAGTGTCCATACTTTCATAATTTGTGTGCCAAATTTAGTAGAGATGATTATCTATCATATCGGAAGAAAATGTCATTGTAGAAGGAAACCTGAAGAACATCGAGTGTAATCTTATATTATGATGAATAAAAATTTTAATCAAGATTAAACCGATTGATTTAAAATTTTTGTTCAATGAAATTAGCACTCTAGACAGCACAAACGTCAGTGGGGGTAACCGGTACTCCATATCAACAAAAAAAAAATTGGTTGCTGACTAATTAATATGAAGAACTTCAAGTGTCAATAAAACCCCCAATTCACCACTTCATGGACATTGTTTCGCTGTTGGCTATAAAAACTCTGTAAAAGAAAACCTCTGCAGGCATGAAGGACATCCGTCAACTAGATTTATTTATCCTTTTCCCTTGCTTATCTGCTTGACAGTCTTCAGTTCATATATGCCCTTCAGGATCATCCTTTTTGAATTGAGTAAAGGGAATCACAGTCGAGGAAAAACACAAACTCTTTTGCCTCTTCTTTAATATACAACTATCATCATAATTTTCACTCTTCCACTTCTTCATCATTCTCTTCTACTACCATCATCAAGTAAGCTTTCCCAAGTAGAGTTCATATTTTTGGTTATTTGGTTGTTTTTACTCTGTGAAAGTTACATTTCTTATATGTTTGTCAGCCTGTATTTTGAATAACACTATTTTTCCAAGTGGGGTCCCAAGACCCCATTTATGGTTGTGTGGCTCCGCCA